>SCDZ01000037.1:248406-475782 GCA_004143845.1 Drosophila lacertosa
TGTGTGTGTGTGTGTGTGTGTGTGTGTGTGTGTGTGTGTGTGTGTGTGTGTGTGTGTGTGTGTGTGTTTGTCTATTGGCTAGAAATTGTGTACGTTTTGCCAATTATCTTGCAGTCTCAAGCGCACTAAGTGTCAGCATAAATAATTGACTGGCCAAAGTGCCGGCTGACGAGTGTGTCGAGACTCGAGAGAGCCCAGCGCCGTCTGTCAATCAAGACGCACACATAGAAACAAATATAAATAGGTCGGACTTTGCAGCGCATGCAAATCTTATCGAGTTGACATAGTTGCAGTCGGGCCGGAAATTTGATTGTAATTATGTGTAATACTTAACACAAAACAAGTTTATACACTAACTGCAAACTGCAAACACCCGGTGAGTCGTCTGGCCCGAAACCTGTTCCGGTTGACCAAATTGCTGACTGCCGTTTGCCGCCCACTGGCCAACTTTATTTGCGGCTGATTTGTGGCCGACTGGCAATGAAACGTTGGCCTGATAAGACTCAAATAGTCGCTAAGACTTCGTGCAATGAATCAAAATTGTGACACAGCACGGGGCGTATGCGTTATAACCATAATAATATACTAATACTCAGCTAGAGCGAGCGACTAGCGTGAAGTGATAACGGCGTGTTGTTGATAAAGTTCACTTGAAATGAGTTCATTGCCTGTGAGCACTGGCCCAACTGGCTATCAATGGCACAGTAGTCGTGTCGAGCAACAAATTGATAATGGTGAACATTGCAATTGAATTTACATACAAGCCTAAGATAAATTTAAATTGATTCGTGTTTTAAGTTTTAGATAAGTGAAAACGGGATAGAACTTTAATTTCCTATATGACATAAGGATTTGGTATAGGATCGTAACAGTGAACTTCTTAGTTTCTTGCAAGTTTCAGGACTATAAAGTACATACAAAAGACCAGTAAGTTACAATATATTATAAAAATGCTTCTGTCCGCACTCAAACTTATTTCAAACCTTTAGGTAAATAGTAAAATTAAAAGACCGTATTGAAAATATTCGTTTAGCTACACTTGTCAGACACTCATTTAACTAATGAACAACAATCCATCATTCAACTTAACTGAATGCCAATCGTAATCATTAAACATGTATTGGCAGCTCTGTAATAATGTAGTTAGTTTATTACACACCCTTCACAAATCACAACCACACACACACACACACACACACACGTTTGAAGGGAAAAAACCACACACAGTTGCATTTACAGTTTACCGCAAAATACTCGAACTTAATTGTGGACTAATTGACTTTATTTGCATATTTTTTGTATGCTGAAAAAAACTTAATTTTTTTACTGAATATTTCAATTAATTTAAATGAAAAGCTTTCAGGTCTGTTAGCAAAATTGAATATTTGCATTTGACGCACAAAGAAAATGCGGCAAACAGCAGCAGAGAGACACAGAAAAAAAAGTGAAAAAACCAACACAAACAGCATAAAGTTGAAATTGCGACGCTGCAAGCCGCAAAAAGCATTTAACCCACATTTGCTGAAAGGCAAAAAACTTCGTTAAGAGAGCTCTGGATTTGGTTTTGACTTAGCTTTGGCTATGGCTGTGGCTCGTGTGTAGGCACAACTGTGGCCAACTAACTGCACATGAATGCAGCCAGGCTGAAAACGAGTCAAGAAGACAGCTGCTTAAATTGCATTTTAATTTGCTGTACACTCGCATTAATTAGCCAACGCTGTCGACAAAAAAACATTCCCAGTTTAACTAAGCGCACCCCACGGGCCATGACAAATAGGAAAAGGAGATATATACATATGTACAGATATACATATATATATATATGCATATATATAAAAAACATTTAAAAGGCGACCGGTTGTTGCAATGTGTATCAAGTGACCAATTGGTGAGATGCCGGCGCTGGTGGCCAAATGTGTGGCATTTGCATGGCTCCCGCGGCTGTCATTTGTTTTGTAATATATGAACGGCATTCTTTGTGGGATGTGAAGCCCTACAAAACCAACACAGTGGGCAAAGTCAATGAAAAATGTTCAAAGCTCAGCTATGAAACAGTTAAAATTGAATCATAGAAGATCATATATTAAAAATTATAGTAAGCTATGTTTTCTGTTGCCTTTTTATAATCGTGGCATATATAAATTGGTTTTTATTTATATTAAGGTTGATATATAAGAAAACGTTTAAAAAAGGTCTGTTAACCTCTATAAGCTTCAATTACGTTGACCTAGTTTTATTGCGGAATTCACAAAATTTGTCCACTGTGCGGCGACCGCTTTTTATCTCTTTTGACTTTTCACGCTGTGTGGGAAATGTGTATCAAGTGTCGGACATGACCATGCCCATGCCCCTGCCAATGCATATGGCGCATTCCCTGACACAATTTAAAATTTGCAACACAATTTGAGTCGCGTGCCCCTTGCTGCAGCTTGCTATTTATTTCATACAAATGCAACACGTGCGTGGGCCACATAAATTGCCGTCGAAATATGCGCGACAATAAATTAAATATAAAACACAATATAACATATGCGACTCATTGCGAGATTGCCCCGTTGCCCTGCAGATAATTTGCGCACCAAGTTGAGCCTTTGACAATATAGCGCTGACATCATGGATTGCCGGATGGATAGATGGATGGATGGATGGATGAATGAATGAATGAATGAGTTAATGGGCGTGTTCGCATTTACATTTTAATGGATGCCGCGTTGTAATTTATGCACATTATTGTTACTGTTGCGTGGACTGTAGTTGTAGTTGTTGTTGTGGTTGTTCTTGCCTTATGCCTGTTCAAGGTCAAAGCGTGGACATGTTTTGGCAGTGTTGGACAAGAGCATACTCTATCTATTATAGGTGTTAGAAAATGTAGTACATAATTCCTTTTATATTAAAATTAAGTAAAAATTGTTTCCCATATCAGCCAGCACACATTGAGCTATATATAATTTACATGTTATATATATACATATATGAACGTAACAAACAATGCGAGTAACTTAATATGCACCCAGCCTGTCTCGTTCATAAACTGCGCTGATTGTTAATCGATACAGATTTCATTGGATGCACGCAACATTCATCTATCCACTCGATCCCCTAAGTTCCCTCAGTTCTCCCGCTCACCACAGACGACACGAGTCCGGCTGAAACATAGATTGACCTGCGGCGCAGTTGAAGGCCTTGGCAAATTGCTCGTGATGCGGCCAATTGCGATTGACGCGCTCATTATGCAGACCGTGCTCCGCATCCTGTGTCGTGTTCATGACCGTTATTTTTTGCATGTTGGAGCACAGAAACTGCACGGAGTTGATAAAGAAGAGCTGTGGCTCCGTATAATTGCCAACGAGTGGACCATCGTCCGGCTGCACATGGTCAAAGTAGGCGGCAAAGGCCAGACGCAAGCCCACAATGTCGGACATGCTCTCGGAGAGCAGCAATTGCTGGGCATTCTGGCCCGTATAGCAGCTGGTGAAGTTGGCAAAATGCTGCAACAGCGCCAGCCCCGTCAGATTATAGTTGCCTCGGGCATCGTACACAATGTGAAATAGGTCAAAGGCATGCTGTAGCTCGTGGGCCAATATAAATCCCAATTGGGCATACTGCGGCAGTGGCGAGAGGCGTGCATCGTAAAGCGGCAGTTGCAAATAGCCGTGTGGCAGCAGCACAGCATTCTGAAAGATTTTTACTGGCGAGGAGCTGCGTGCCACCACAGCATCCTGCTGATAATATTCATGTGCTGGCCAGGCACCTGGCTTATTGGCCAGCAGCTGTTGCTCCTGGCGCTGATAAAAGCGCAGCAGCTGCAACTTGTTGCCGTAAAAGTCATTAGCCTCCAGCTGCAAATCCTTGTAGTAATGGTTAAGCTGTGCGATTGTCAAGGCTGCCGGTATGTTGCCTATCTTAAGGCTAAGGCTATTCAACTCCTCCAACATATAGTCAAGCTCCTGTGCACTTAGCTGTAAATGATTTTGTCGCAGCAGCCGCTCGAACTCTGCGCGCAGTTTCTGCTGCAGTCGCTGCAGCGCCCCATCAGTTACCTCGCGTCGTTCCTTATAGAAGTGCTCCTCATACAGATAGTTCATGGCCAGTGGCATGTGGCCGCGCAGCTGCAACACGCAGGCCACAGAACGGTTATGATTGGCGTCAGTAGGCGGCAGCTCCTCGTTGAGCGCATAGAGCAGCTTAAACATGAGATAATAACAGATTGTCTCATTGGAGCTCTCTCCAAGTATGTGCTGCAGCTGCTCCAGATAGCTGGCATTAAGCGCTGACACTTGCAGCAGCTGCGCTTCTTCCGCTGGCCGTTCCAGCAGCGTTGTCAGATAATGGCGCCAGTTGATTTGGGGCAAACGCTGCTGCAACTGCGGCAGCGTCCACTCGATCAGTTCGCTGGTTGACTGATCTGCCGCTTGGTGCGTTAGGTTGCCCAATCGCCACTCCAGCTGGATGAGCTTGGCAGTCAGGTTCTTGGCCAGCGGCTCATCCAGTCCAAAGGCTATGTACAAGTCGAGCACATCGTGTTCGTTGAGCGACATCGCATCGGCTAGTTGCGGCGTCAGCAGTATCACATACTGCGACCCATTCTCGCGACGCACATTCACATCCTGTTTGATGAAGACGCCATTGAGTCCATAGACGCGCAGCTTGGCCAGCGTTGCCAGCCAATCGAACTGGGTTTCGTTGCGCCAAGGTGCGCTGTAGTTGCTCTTGAATATGGGCCACTCCAGTTCCAGTTGCGGTTCCAACAAGTGCAGCAGATCGTTCAGCGCCGGCTCCGTAAGGTCACGACATGAGACAAAGACTGCCCACAGCTGACCAAAGATGCCGCCTTGGAGGCATTGCGTTTCCAAGGCGCTTAGAAGCTGTGCGTTGAATTTGTAATCCATGTAGCCAGGCATATCCAGATAGCTTTCCGTGTCCTTATAGTTCGCACTCCAATTGCCGCAGGCGTAACCATAGAAATCATCGCAAGGCTCAACGCTGGCATTCACATTGAGCAACACTTGCGCCAGAAACTTTGCGCTGAAATCCGACTCTAAATTAGAAATGGGCAGCGTATACGCCCCCGATATGCCCAGCATAAGTAGCAGGAAACTCAGCACTAGGCGACACTTCATAGCGGCATCTGCATGTCAACTGCTCTTTAAAATCTTGAGCAGCTCTCGAGTTGCGACGCTTTCAATGGGCTTATCGCTCGATTTGCTCAACAGGCGATATTTCACTATCGCTTAAAACGCAAGTTTTTTTTTATTTTCATTTTCTACACACACACATACATCTATACATATATATGAATATCTTGGCTCTCTGCTTGCCACTCACTTCAATTTGCATCCTGTTTGTAATTAGTGCAAGTGGCAGGCATTGATTAGAAAGCTCTTTTTAACGCCAGCCATCCAGCCCACTCTTCACAGTAACTTGGCTTAATCTAATCAATGCCAGAGTCTTCAATTCAGCTCAACTCAGCTCAGCCTGGCGCTTGGTTTCGTTTTGGTTGCCTTCTCTGATTTGATTTGTTCTTGACAAAAATGAACTTTCCTTGGAAATTGAAAACTTTGCTGGCAGTCGAGCATCCATTCAATGAATATCAAAGAGCACGCTGGCAAAAAAGGGTTTCTTGCAAAGTAATTGGTTATTGTTCTACACAATACCCTGTTGCATGGATATTGAGTTAGCTTAAAAGTGAAAACAGTTGCTTAAATTCTTTGCTTTTAGATCCTTACATAAGAGTTTTGATTGTATCTTATTAGATATCCATATTGAATAGTCAATTTCTTACGCCCTAAACTCTTTTACAGGGTATTCACAGGTCAACTACCCGCGCAAAGGTTACTTCACACATTTAAATTTTACATTGCATACATTTGGGCTGCCAATCTGATATGTATGAATTATTAAATATACAGCTCTTACCGTTATATTGGCCAAGTTGCATGAGTTGTTGTTGTTTTTGTGGCAGCTGTTGATTGCCGCTTGTGGCGTGCGTTGCTATTTAGCGTCTTTGCTTATTTGGGTGTTGTTAATTTTCATTAGTCTTAACACACACTGAGTAGCACACACACCTTGTTGAGCACACCTGATGCGGGTGATGAGCTGACATTAGCATCATCCATCACGAGAGCTGCTTTGGCTTTGATTAGCGCATCGCGGCGATAAACGAAGAAAAATTGCTTCAGCGTTCATCGTTGATGTAATTGCATTTTCATTAAACTAAGTGGGTCAAATCGATGGCAACAACAAGAACAGTGCAGAAATTGATTTTTATCACTTGACACATTAATGGAAAAGTCGTGTAACAAAGCGAAAATGCCCAAATGTCAAAGTGAACCATTTTCCAGCAAGTTTTCCATTTCCGCTGCTGTAGCTAATTGAAATATCATAGTACTTTTTTTTATCATTAATGCAATTTGCAAAGATTATTAGCAAATTTAAACGTATAAAAGTAAGTGTCAATAAAAATATTTAGTTTACAGCTATGTTAATTAACTAATCAATATGCAATATTTAATTTCGTCAATTTAAATTAAAGGTTAGCATACATTTTACCTGATTGCATTCTGTTTAATTTTAAATTATGCTTTGCATTCAAATTCACTTGGCCGGCAGCCAATTTCAAATTAAATTGTTCGCACTAAATTTAACTAAAATTGAACATAGGCATAAACTGTGATGCACTTTGTGCCAAATAATGCAATTAAATATAAATAATAGCAGCAGTTTGCAAACAGTTCGATAAACCGATTAAAGATAAGTGTGTTGTTGCTTCTGTGCTTTGGCTGTGCATTTAAATTGAATTTTCTATTACTTCATAAAATTGTATTTAAATCGAATAGTATTTGCAAGAGGGATTTTAAAATCTCGAGCTTAAAAATTTTTACAATCAACTTATGCAATTTACATAAATTGAGAACTATTAGTAATAACTTACTCTGCATGCAAAAAAGAGGAGAAAGAAAACAACTCTTTTATTGTATAGTTTTATATCTACCCCAGCTTCAATATGTGCTATTTTTAATACTTATAAATGCGTTGTAATAAAATGCCCACGTTAAAAGCAAAGTAGTTTAAAGATACTTTCCAACTAACTGTCAGGTTTATTCGTCTTATTTTTGATAACATGCTAGGAAGATAATTTCTTTGCTATCATAATGTGTGTGTGTGTATGTGTGTGTGTTTTACCTGTAACGGGTCTGCGACCAGCAAAACAATTTGTAATACTTGCACTTGAATGTCGCCGGCGCCAGTGCAATCCACTTAATGTCAACTTGAACTCGGTTGCATTACGGAATTGCACTTGGCTTGCCCAAGGTAAATCTGGTCGAACGGACGTTGGTTGCTCGGAACAGTTGCAATTAAGCGACAATAAGCTGACCCAAAGCTTACGCACGCCCCGTCACGCCCATTTTGTTTGCAATTTGCCATTTGGCTTTCCGCTTGCCACGACACGTGTCACCGGACACATGGGGCAGGTTGAGGAGCATAATGTAGCAAGAACAAACAAAAGCGTTAGCTAAATCAATGCCAAAATGAGTAACATTTCTAGCTGCATACTTAGCAGCGTATCCTGCGGCAGGTGGAGGAGACACTGTGAATGTAATCAGTTGCAACATTAATTAAGCCCAAGGCGAAGAAGCCAGACTGCCGGGACGTGGTCGTGTGTATATGAGCCATGATAACGTGCACTTGCATTTTCCAGTCCGTAACTCAAGTTAAGCCGAGAAGCGAAGGATACGGAATGCAGGATACGCCTCACTTAATATTTATTCATTGCCAGAGTGAAGCTTTGAGCAATGCTCTTTCATGCAGGCTCCAGTCAAAGTTGTAAATTTAATTAAAGTACGTGCCACTGTATGTTGTACGCCAGTGAAAATGACAAGCGCGATGTCCTTTCGGCAGTTGCCCCAAAACTGAATACATTCAGACGTTATGCAATGAATTGAATATTTTATTCAAGCAACACACAACGTCCTTATTTGGAGTCATCAATAAACAAAGCTGAAGACGAGGAGCTTTTAAATGTCAGGCAACTGTCAAGTTCAGTTGGGAGCACCGGTGCCAGCTCCTTTGTATGCCTGTCTGCATGTTTATTAATTTGATTAAATGTAACTCGGCAAACAGATAAAAATAACTCACATATTTACCGGCAAACGACATCGTTTTCACATACCTCAAGACATGTTACTGACATTTAAGTGCCGAGAGCGGATTAACATTTACTGAAATCCAAGTAGAAAGAATCTCAAAGTATTTAAATATTGTTGTGCTTTTTTTTTACCGCAGAAACCACAAATAAACAGTAAAATAATAGAGTAAATTTCCAAGAGGCGTAATTTAAAGTGAAAAATAATTCTTTTATTTATTTTATTAAAATATCAAATAGCTACACAATATATTTGAAGAGTGGGAAAAACTTATAAAGCACGCCTCGCTCTGACTTATTGAAAGACAAACAAGACAGGCAAAAAATATGCCAAACCCCATTGAGGAAACGGAAATGCCAAAAGGTCCATGAAGTGCGTGTTTCTGCACATGTCACAACCAAATGAACCCACGCGCGGACTGTGGTGCACTGTGGGTGGAAAAGGCAGGAGGAGTGGGGGGGGGGGGTGTCGTTTGTCAAAACGATGTCAATATGCATACAACACCAACAACAAAGACGACATCCAACACGTTGTCCGTTGACAAAAAAGAGACAGAGAGAGAGAGAGACAGAACAAAGAGTGGGCGAGTTGGGGGAGTTTGAAAACATGAGAAAACATCATGCGTGCGACCATTTTGACATAGATAAAGCTGCAGGTCGAGACGAGAGCAGCGAACGCAGGCAATGCAGCTACATGATAAACAACTATTGAGATCGCAAAGTGCACGACTAGTAGATACCCACCATACAAATGGATAAAACTGGCTTGAGCTTTCACTGTTTGCTTAATAGTTAGTTACACAAGACAGAAGTAAAAGTAGATATTAAGTTAGTTTCTGAGATAAACTAAAGCCCTCTTAATTCCATTTGACGGCAGGGTATATAACTGCAGCTGAACTAATTCCAGTGCATTCACTGCTCGAATAACAATGGGGCGTTTACAGTTTATCTTTTAGCACTCAACTTTACAAATGTGCAAAGTAAATAAAAGACCAAAAAAAAAAATGGAATAATACAAATGGGAAAGTTGTCCCCTGCAAGCGCAATGTTGATGAGCTTTAGGGGACAAAGGGGCCAGCAACAATTTTTCTCACACAAATGTCATGTGCTTTTGGGCGTGTCCTTTGGCTGGATTCAACAGCACTTTGTTGAGAAATGCATTCAATGATTTATGAATATGTGCTCACATTTCAGGGAGTCATGAAAAATTAATGTTTAATTAAGCGTTCGTCAAATGCCCCCGGGAACAACTGGGCGCATTCTGGCATGCCCCTGACATCCTGTTGTGTCAGCCCTGCAGCTCGCACGTTGCAACAGCACATCGCATTGTCCTTTTCGGTTGCGCCCGCATTCAGTTTACTTCCGTTACGGCCACAGCCAACGCCGCAAACCAAACGCTAAACACAATACCAGTTCCTGGTCACGTAGCCACGTACCAAGGACAACGAACGAGCGCACAGCTTACAAAAACTGGGCGTACTGGGAGCCACATAAGCACTTTAGAGCAGCATCCGTTGCCACCAAGCTCGTATAGCATTCCTAAATTAAGCGCATTTAAAAGTCGAGCTACATTCGTTTTGATTACGTCTCTGGATGGTTTTCTTTTTACAGCGCCTGCAGCAACAGCAACTAAAAAAAACTGTAAAAATCAATACGAAACTTTTCCACTGTTGCTGAAACTGTTGACTTTGCTCTAAGCTCTCCTTTTCAACAACTTTTTCAATGTGCGCGTTCAGCGCTTTTTGGTTGCATATAAACCCTGTGCTCAAAAAGATTGCAATTAATATTTTAAATTGTCTAAAAACTACAAAAAGCAAGCTTTTAGCATCTCTGTCATCTTTGTATCCTGTTTACATTGTTTCCTCAGTTTCTTCACGGGGTATACAATTGTGCTTCAACACTTTAATGTTGCTTACAGAGTATCTGGCACATAACACACAATTGACTAAAGTATGCCAACACAATTTAGTGTATTATACCTGTACCTAAAGCACACAAATGGAATATTGTATTTGTGCAAATGCAGCGGGAAACGAAGCTTTTAAGCGGCTTTCGTTCTGTACATTTGTACTAGCTTAAACTATTTATATATAGTGTATATACTGTATAAAAAGGCATATTAATATATTTTAATTTAAATATGCACCAGAACCTATAAAGAGTTTCAAAGATGTCAAGGACTCATGCAAAAAAGTTTGTCGAAGTCATTCGCTTTTTATTAGTTGTTGTCAATTTTCTGCAACTTTCTCAACTATTTAACAACGAAGAAACTTTTTAATAAGATAGCATTTATTAGTTTGAATATTCTTGGTATAGAGTATCCAAAAGACGACGCAAACTTTCGCGAATTGTAATTTTATCTGTTACCTTTACATTTGTTGCTGGTAAACAATTTGTTGCAATATTTGTTATTTGATATTTGCTCGCACAATCGTCGTGCTGATTGGGTGCAAGGATGCTGCCTGCCTGCAGATAGCGCAAGGATACACAGACCGTTGAATAAGCTGGATGTGCAGCTATGCATCTATATGAGTTATATTATATTTGCAGCATTCTGTGCTGCATTTGTAATGCATGGAATATATTTAGCTTGAAGAGTGCATATTTTAAAACGGGAACAGCGAAGACATTGGCACCGTAACGTATAATTTAAACATGGGCAAGAATAACAGCAAAAAAATTAAGGCCAAAAAAAATGGGCTAAAAGCATAAAGTAAAAGATAAAAGACGTATAATGTACATACAAATACAAATTAATTGCGCACTTCCTGTCAGGCGTCCTTTTAAATTATCGTGAATGCAGACAGGCTTTATATATGCATATTTGTAGTTGCAGCTTGCAACATTTCAATTACGCCCGTTGCACATATAACCGCCTCCGGCTGGCAAGCGTCAAAATGTTGTTGTTGTTTTTGTTGTTGCTGTGCTAAGTTTTCCATTTTATTTTTTACGCGTGACGCAGCAAGGAGCATTTAAATATGCTGGAAAATTGTAAAGTTCCCACGCTGCCATGGCTCAAGTTCAGCCAGCTGCTGCTGTCAGTTGCAGATACATGAATACACGGATACAGATACAAATGCAGTTACCAGCGCAGATGTAGATACATTTGTTGCGCCATATGCGCCGCTTGCGCCTGGCATCCAATTATTTATTTATTTATTTATTATTTACGCTTGTGAGTGCGTTCGGTGTGTGTGTTAACATTCCTTATATTCTGCATCATAAATACTTTTTTTAAGTTTTATTAGTTCTTCGCAATTAATTAAAATTCTTACGTATTTGTTAAAGCACTTTGCTTGTTTACATTTCATTTTGGCAGCTTGTTGATGTTGTTTTTTACAGAGAATATTTTATTGTTTTAACTCTTTGCCCCCAAAGAAAGAAATTCTGTATTTAAAAATGAAGGGAAGATTTGCGATTTAAAAAGAAATCAGGGTACTTAAAATTTTGCATATTTGCAATTGAATGAAACATATGAAATTTTTATAAAAGCATAAAAGACGGGCTCCAATACTATTCACAAACAATCCATGCCTAAAATAAACATAAATTAGCGTTAATGTTTGAACTACATTACAAACTAAATGGAAGTTTTACCTGCTAATAATAAATTTAAACAACTGCCAACTTGAAACCAACACCTGCAACTGATTAAAGGCAAAATGTTCGTTAATTAACTAATTTAAAAAAGCACATTGAAAGCCTGTTGTATTTTCAATCAACACAAGCGTTTCAATTAAACTTTTTAAAAGCAAAATAAAAACTTTTGATAACTTGCTAAAGTTGACTTATTTGATGCATGTTTTTTGACCTTTTTTGACACTGTTTTTCCATGCAAGAGGCATTTAAACTAGTTGCTAATTTGTTTTATTAAAAAGCAATTGGAAAATATGCAAAAATTTTAAAGCTTGTTTTTATTTATGCTTTCTATTCAAGCTTCCATAAAATAGCCATAAATTAAACTATAACCAAGCCTACCACCTGCCCCTGCAACATCAGACATAATAAAAACAATCGCTTTGATTACATTTTGAAATAAAAAATTCAATTTATAGATTAAATTCGCTTCATGAATGGGCACATGTAAAGATTGCAGGATAGTTCAATGCAAATTGAAAAACAAAAATTGATTGTGCTGTGAAATCAAGACATTAATTCAGCTTGGTTGGTTCTAGCACAGGAGTTGTTTAAGAGGAATTGGACATAAAAAACGCATCAAGGCAAATTCTTCATAAAAGATAATTTTATCGTTTAATGTATGAACTTTGCTTGCGTGATTTTTATAATCTTAAAATTAAAAAAGTTTGAATATGGCAGATTTAAAAGAAGATCGTCGCTTTTTAATTTACAAAATGGTTTATAATTTTAAACGGGTACTTAAAATGTTATAGAGTTATAACTAAATTTTAATCTGGCTCTCTATCTCTAATTTATTTTTTTGTCTAACTTTCTCTTTTTATTATAAGTCCGCCGTTATATGCATATTTTCCATATTTGTACTTAGATATATATTGCAGCTAATAATTAATTTTTTCTTTCTCACTCTTTAATATTGCTCAGCTGTTGATAAGAGCGTAAATAATTGAGCATGTTTAAGTGTGGGCCACCTCAGACGCTCCTGGGAGCAAGTTGCACACATCAATAATTGCGTAAAGCTAAATGGTCACTACAGAATCAGCGCTGTAGCACTTGTGGCAGGCAAACGGATTTGCGGTTGCAGACAGCACGGACGGACAGGACTTCAACTAACCGAGTTTTCATTTGGCTGTGACGAATGGTCGACAGGACATTTGTGTGTCAGTGTGGTTGTGGGTGTGTCCGTTCTGTCACTTGGTTAATCAAAAGATTTTATGTCTGACTAGCTTGCATTATGGTAATTTATCAAATGTCGATGTTATTGTGCTTGCCGCTCTTGGTGGCAACCACTTTGCTGGCGGCGTCACCAAACACTCCAGGCCGTAAATCATTTTGTGTTCTCATCGATTTTTATGGCTAGAATACTGTGGTCTCTGCTTGCCCTAAACTTTCAGCCATTTCGTTGCGGGAACGTGCTGAATTTGCTCCATTTTCCGTTTGCAACTTGCACAACAAGCGCCCAGCGCATCATTAGTTACATTGCCTTCCTCCTTCTTCAGCTCCTTCTGCTCCTGCTCCTCCACCACCCACCAAGACACTAGACGAGCTGTGCTCGAAACGCAACGAGTAAATTGAAGTTTAAAATAAAAACTTTGCCGCATAAAGAGTGTTATTTGCGGAGCATTCAGTGCGAAGATCCCAGAGCTGCCATCGCGGAACCACCCAACTACCCAAATCCACCCACGCCCATTGCACATAAACGACTTAGATAAAAACCCGAGAACAAAGGACTGTGGCCAGAGACGAGCTCTAAAAAAATATAATGACAAGAATGTGCATACGAGGGCGGATTAACAATTTCCTAACTATCTTATGTTTCACTATAGAAAAATATTTTAAATATATACATATTATAAATGTATGGCAGACTATTTAAGCTGACTCCTTAAGGCAACTGTTGTTTATTTTTTATGAAAAGTTTTAACCAACTGTCTTTACTAACCTTTGAGTTATGTAATCCTTTCGAAACCGCCCTCGTATGTATCTTTTCGATGTGTGTGTGTGTGTGTGTGTGTATTTGTAGGTTGTTAACCGACTGTATGAATGTGTCATGAGTGCGCTCTGCCAAAGGGTTAAGAGTGTGTACAAAATCAGGTCAATTGTTAGCAGGATTCTAAAAAAAAGTTAAGCCACCATAAAAAAAAGAGCTTCCAACAAGCTGAGACATTAAGCTGCAGAAAAGAAGCTCGTTGCGGCCAAAGAAGTGAAATCTAAGGCACATAAAAGCCACGTTAGTGGCATCTTGAAGCCATAATGAAATAATTAAACGATAGCTCCATGTATGTTAGCAATAAGTAGAAGTTGAAACTTTTATCCTATATTAAAGCAAACCTTTCGCCGTTTACTTATGCCATTGCAGACAGCAGACTTTGCTTAAACTCAACGCAAGGATAACGCGCTGTGCAAATACTCGAGAGTTTGGGAGCAGTCCAATAGGCAACAACAATGTCCAAGCACACAGACAACGATAATCTGCGCAATGACATCTACGAGAATCTGCCATGTCAGGCCATGTATAATGAATCCGTGCGCAAAATGCAGCAGCAGCAAACGCATCAGCAACAACATCAGAAATCCTTACAAGCTGGCGGGCAGCAGCAGCAGCAGCAGCTGCTGAACCATATCGGCAACAGTAATTCGAATGCCAACTCCAATTCGTTAGGCAACTGCAATTCGGTGCCAGGAAACAACAAGCATCAGGCCGTGACTGGCAACATGCCCAAGGAGATGCTCTATGCGACGCCGATGCGTAAATCGGATCGTTACAAGAGCAGCGAACGCTGTCGCCACGGGTCGGGCATGGACGCAGCCTTGACCGATGGCAAGCTATCCAATTTGCGGGACTCGAATCGATTGGCCAGCGTGCGCAATGGTAATCCGGTGCAGATAACCGATCTGGATGCCAACGAGGAGGAGGAGCTGGGCGAACGAGAGACGGATGCGAATGCATCGACCAGTGCGTTGGTCGGCGGCTCCAAGTACAATAATCAGCCCGCGTCGATGGGTGCCAGCGGCACGCCCAATCAACAGCTGGAGGATCGACGCATACTCAACTTTCTGAAGGACACGACGCAGGTGCACAAGAAGCTGGAGATTAGCGGACGCGACTGTCCCAATGCCAGTTTCTCGAACTTGGCGCGCGAGGAACACTTTGCCAATCTGGTGCAGCAAAACTTTGCCCTGGAGATGGCAACGACCAACGGCGCCGGCGGCAACTCCGCACCCGAGGAGGATGGACTGGAGCTGGACAAGCAACGTCTGCCGGCGCAGGAGACAGCCGACAATTTGGAGTCCCTGATGCAGCGCAAGCACTCGCCCGACAAGGAGGTCAACGGGCTGGCGTCACTGGAACCCAGCAACCATCGCATTGTGAGCACTGTTTACATTCATCGGGAGTGGGTGCTGAAGAAGATTGCGCTGTGCCTCGAGCAGCGTACGGCTGGCAAGAAGCCCATGCCGGCTGTACTGGGCGCCGCGAGTGCTGGCTATGTGTCAGCTCGCGCCAAGGCGGCGGCCATATCCAGCTCCAGCTACAACGGCTGCCTGGTGCTGGGATCGAACGGCTCGGGCAAGACCTCCATCTGTCAGGCCATCATGAAGGGCAACTCCGGTACGAAGGGCATACTCAATCGCAAGCTGTTGGCCTGCTACCTAATCGAGTCGCAGAATCCCGAGTGCCACAGCCTGTCGCTGTTCATGCGCAAGATTGTGCTGCAGCTGCTCAGCCATGCCTCGGTCATCAATAGGGACGACAGCCAGAAGATCATCGACGAAGGCTTCTCCTTTCTGCGCGAGGAGGCACAGCAGCAGGAGTCCAAGTTGGACGAGGCAATGAACAATATAACGCTCAGCGAGAACGCCGAAGAGCTGCTCATCGAGGAGCTTAAGCGTGGCGCCAGCGAATGCGACACCAAGGAGCTGGACAACTTTCAAAGGCGACGCACGTCGACCAACCAGAAGCCGGCCAAGTCGAGTCTTACACGGCAACAGTCGGAGCCGGCGCCAGCGCAGTGCTTGCTGTCGCCTGACCTCTCAGAGCTGGCGGAGCAGAAGCCCCCCAACAGCTATGGCACCCATCCACCCAAGCGTGGCGGCACTGCAGCTGTTCTGGAGTGCGGCGAGCAGGACAAGGATACGGGCAACGAAAAGGAACCGAAGCAAATCGCTGAGCAAAAAGAGAAGGACAAGGAGCTGCCCAAAAGCAGTCCCGTCAAGTCCAAGTCAAAGATACCCGTGAAGCGGGGACGGGCGGGCAGCGGCGTCTCCTCGCCGGCCAAGCAGATGACCGCCCCGGTTGCCAACAGCAATGGCCAGGCCATACAGCAGGGCGGTGGCGAGGATATAGCCGATTTGGTCAGCGACCAGCTGAAGAGTGAGATCGAGGCGGCCATCAAGGATGACAAGCTGGAGAAGCACAACGAAGACAAGCCCGAGGCGGACAAGGACTTAGCAGAGCAGCCGCCGCAGGAGGAACAGTCGCAGCTACCGAAGGAACAGCAGCAAACAACGAACGAGGAACCTGAAAAGTCAGAGGCAGAACCACTTATCGACTTTGGAGCCAGTGCGGAGCAAGTGGATCAGCAGAAGGATGCCACGCCCACAGTAACAGTAAACCTACCACCTGTGCCAGGCGAGAAGCCGAAGTTTATGAGCAGCACCAACACACTGCCGCCACCGTTGCCCAAGACTAAGAGCTGTCGCACCATCATTGCCGATGGCTACTACGAGCTGCTGATGTCCAACCCGGAGATCCTGGAGTGCCTCAGCGTGGACAGCATTGAGAAGAATCCCGATGAGTGCTTCAAGAAGGCCCTGCTCTTCCCACTGCTGGAGCTGACCCCTCCAAAGACGGCACTGTTGCTGCTCATCGATTCGATCGATGAGAACTACATCAACGAGGGCAATCTCATCTCTACCCTTAAGGGTGGGCGTGGCACTGTGACCAACCATAAAAGCCGCAACGTTGCCGAGCTGCTCTCGAACCACATACACCTGTTCCCCAAGTGGCTGTTCCTGGTGTGCACCACCAAGAAGCAAACGAAGCAAATAACCAAAATGTTTACGGGCTTTAAGAAGATCACGTTAGACGATCTGCGCAAGTCGCATGTGGTTAAGGACGTGCAGGAGTACATAATAAATCGCTTGAATTCGGATTTCAAGGACAGCATCATGCTGACCAAGGAGATAATTGAGTCACTGCATCAGCTGTACATCAAATCCAATGGCTGCATTTTGTACCTGGAGAAGGTGCTGCATGGTATCAAGGACAACTTCTTCAGCTTCCGCGAGATCAAGCTGATACCCTGCACCCTTAACGGCCTGTACTTGTACATTTGCCAAAAGTCCTTCAACAAGAAGCAGTACATGAAGATACGACCGCTGCTCAATGTACTGCTCGCCTCCTCCGGCTACGTGGACAAGCTCTTCCTCTTCAACTGCCTGCGCACGCACAACTACACCATCGATTGCCAGGAGTTCGAGAAGCGTCTTCAGCTGATGCGCAACATCTTGGCCTATGATGCCAATGCGCAGCGCCTCAAAATCTTTCACAACTCATTTGCAGACTGGCTGGTGGATGTCAAGTTTGCTACCAAGAAGTTCATCTGCGATGTGAACGAGGGCCATGTCATGATCTCCATGTACTACTTGTTAGTGGCAGACACGCTGTGCGCCAATACGGTGCGTCGTTTTGCCTACCATCTCATTAAGTCCGGCGAGTTTCTGACCAGCCGACACATCGACCTGGATCTCATCCTAATGCTGCTCGAGTCACGCTTGAACCTAAGCGATTGCTTCTATACAAATCATTTGAACTGTTGCGCCCAATGCGAGCACGACTTCAAGAACGATGTCAACTTCTTGCCCAAGACGCGCAACATGCTGGAGCGATTTCTGGCCAATGATCTGAGCGAACCGTTCGCACAGTTCCTTTGCGATTTCTTCAAGCCCAGTCTGCCGACAGATGCCAAGATGCTCAAGCTGCTCATCGAGACGGGCATCAACAATGCCGAGTCACAGAACTCCTGCGAGTCCTCGCTAATGTCGCCGGAACTGTCGGAGAAATCACAGAACATTGACTTCGAGCTGGCAGACTTGCTGCTCTCCAGCGAGAAGAGCTGCCTGCTGGAGACACAGCGCACGATCAGCCCCTCGGAACAGAGCGAGCCGCCGCTTGAGAGCCAGGACGAGAATGCATCGAGCACGCTGCATCAGCTCTCCGACTCGCATCACATTGAGCTGCACAAGGGCAAGGCCTTGATTCACATACTCGCCAACGATGGCAATCATCAGCTGCTGGAGCGTGCCCTCAACGCCTGCAAGAGTCCCATCGATCTGGAGATTGAAGACTACAACGGCCAGACAGCGCTAAACATTGCCTCGAGGAATGGCCATCTGGAGGTGGTCAAGTTGCTGCTCAGCTTCTCGCAGCCCTGCAACGATGGCACCGGTCGCATGAAGCGCGTCGATGTCAACCATGCGGATCGGGATGGTTGGACGCCGTTGCGCTCCGCATCCTGGGGCGGGCACAGCGAGGTAGTCAGGCTGCTGATCTCGCAGCCTGCCTGCAAAATAGACCTGGCCGATAAGGAGGGACGCACCGCGCTACGCGCTGCCGCCTGGAGCGGCCACGAAGACATCTTGAAGCTGCTGATCGAGTCGAGCGCGGATGTTAATTCGGTGGATCGCCAGGGACGCACTTCGCTGATTGCCGCCTCGTACATGGGCCACTACGATATTGTGGAGATTCTGCTGGAGAATGGCGCCAATGTCAACCACCTGGATCTGGATGGACGCAGTGCACTGTGCGTAGCCGCACTGTGCGGCTCGTCGGGCTATAGTAAGGTGATCTCGACGCTGCTGGATCATGGCGCCAATACGGATCAGTTGGACAACGATGGCATGTCGCCGCTGCTGGTCAGCTCGTTTGAGGGCAACGCCGAGGTCTGCGAGCTGCTGCTCGAGAATGCCGCCGATCCCGACCTGGCTGATTTCATGGGCCGCACGCCGCTGTGGGCCGCCTGCACGGCGGGACATGCTACTGTGGTGCGTCTGCTGCTCTTCTGGGGCTGCGGCATTGATTGCATGGACTCCGAGGGACGCACGGTGCTGAGCATTGGCGCCGCCCAGGGCAATGTGGAGACGGTGCGTCAGCTGCTGGATCGCGGCCTGGATGAGACGCATCGCGACAATGCCGGCTGGACCCCACTGCACTATGCCGCCTTTGAGGGTTTCCACGAGGTGTGTCTGCAGCTGCTGGACTCGGGCGCTAAGATCGACGAGTGCGACAACGAAGGCAAGACGGCGCTGCATCTGGCCGCCCAGGAGGGACGACTGCGCTGCGTGCAGGCCCTGCTGGATATCCACTCCAGCTTTGTCGACCAGAAGGCGCACGATGGCAAGACCGCCTTCCGTCTGGCCTGCCTGGAGGGTCACATGGATACGGTCGAGTTCTTATTGAAGTTCTGCTGCGATGTCAATTCCAAGGACGCCGACTCACGCACCACACTCTACATTTTGGCCTTGGAGAACAAGCTGGACATCGTCAAGTACCTGCTGGACATGACCAATGTGGAAGTTAATATACCCGACAGCGAGGGACGCACAGCATTGCATGTGGCCGCCTGGCAGGGTCATGCGGACATGGTCAAGACACTGATCGAGGCTGGTGCCGATGTCAACTCAATGGACCTGGAAGCACGAACCCCATTGCATTCATGCGCCTGGCAGGGCAATCACGATGTAATGAATATTCTGCTCTACTACGGCGCTCTGGCGGATCATGCGTGCAAACAGGGCGCCACGGCACTGGGCATCTCGGCACAGGAGGGCCATGAGAAGTGCGTCATAGCGCTGCTGCAATTTGGCGCCAATCCCTACAAGTCGGATCACTGCGGCCGAACACCCATCAAGCTGGCGGCCAAGTCGAGTCGCAGCAGCATACTCAAGATCTTTGAGAGCTATACCAAAAGTAAGCGTGTTAGCAGGCGCAAAAGTCTGTTGCTTTGTTATTAAATCCTATATCCCACCCACCTCTATTCCCCCAATTTAGATGAAGCTAGCAATCCCAATGAGGTAAAATTCCATGCCAGCATGCTGCGCTCTCCGGACCAGCCGCCGGCGCTGCCCCTGCACCAAAACCTAGCACCGTATCCGGCACATGCTTCCGCTTCCTCGGTCTGCTCCGCAGCCACCACTGCCACGGTGCACAACGGCAGCAATCTGCAGGTGCTTAACGCCTCCAGTTCGACACACAGCTCGAATAACTTCTATCAGAACACCATGCAGTCGGACACGAGCAGCTTGCACAAACGCAAGAGCGTCATCTCTAGTCAATCCACAGGCAGCAGCAACGATGTAAGTGTAGCTTCAATAGCTTCCGGGCGAATGCTGATAACATTCCCTTGCTTTCTTATTGCAGCAAGCGCCGCTCACCTTCACTCAGCAATTGCAGCGTCAAAGCAAACTGAGTTCTCGTAACAATCTGATGATCAACTCGAAGCATGCCTCAAGCTCGGCTGCTGCAGCTTCTCACAAGTCCAGCAGTAATGGTGGCGTAGGCGCACATCAGCGGCACTCACAGGTGCTGCCCGATCTCAGCGAGCATCAGCTGGGTAAGTCTTAATACAATTTCAAAAGTATTTGCTCTTATACTCTATATTCGATCCACAGCCAGCAACATGACAAACGAGGCGGATCTTTATGACATGGAATGCATGTCACCATTGTATGCAACGCCTCCGCACTCGCCCAGCAGCGAGCTGAGCTCACCGGGCCAACTGCCTGCTCTGAATGCCTTTGTAGATGATGACCGTGCTGGACCCAGCAATGGCGGTTCAAAGCCCGCCTTGCCCGATAATCACTTTGCGCGGGATACGCACATGCGCATTATTTTGGGCAACCTCAAGGAGAATCAGCCCAGCTCATCGAGGTGAGCAGTCATCATTCGCCACCTTAAACGCAAAATCTAATCTCTTGTCCATTTTACATACGAGCAGCAAGAGCAAACGCAGCGGCGTCTCCAGCAATCCGGCAATGAGGCTCATCCGCAGTCGCTTCGATTCGGCGGCACAGCTCATTAGGCGCACCAACAATATGCTCTCCTCCAGCAGCAATCAGGGCTCATCCAGCATTGGCGTCAAGTCGGGCACCTTCCAGTGGCGCAAAGAGAGTCAAATGTAAACACAAGCACACCAACACAGACATACATTTGCATACTCAATTAAACAGTAGCTTGTATTTGACTTTATTGAGTTTATACTTTATATAAAAAGTATTTGTTTTTTTGTGATAGTTTCAATTTTAGTATACACTCGTATTATGTACTCTTATTTCATTAACTAAAATACATCTAGACCTATTGCAAAATAGTAGTGTAAGGCACGCGCAAAGTATTAAGCTGTGTAGATTCATTAACGATTAATGTTATTTCAGAACATTTTTGGCATGCAATCGTAGTCAACTTCTTAAAACTAGCATCGAAATTACAAAAAAGAAAACCAAAATTAAAACAATAAAATGATTCCCTTCTTCGGCATGCCGATATTTTGATACCCTTGCTGATTTACAAAACTGTTTACGATCGATTGTTCCTATTTCAGTTATATGGTATACTAGTCCGATTATATTATACAAACTATATGATTTCCAATGTACTAGAACTTCTGCAAGGGTATGAAGTCAAATACTATTTAAAACACAAAGTATATATCTGTCCCCCTTTACAAATTATTAAACCAATATTTTAGACTCAAAAAAGTGTATCTATTATAAAAATAAGGAGTTTCATTTCCTTTATTACGATCCGACAAATTGTGAGCGCCATACTACATAAACATTTGGTAAAAGAAATGGCTGAATAATTTAATTTATTTTATACGTATCGTCTTAGCAGAGTTAGCAGATGTATTGGAACTACATGTGTACGAGTTTATGTCAATTTTATAATACTTTTGAAACCGCCCCGCACATTTTTCTGTGTCACACATAATTCTTGAGACATAAGATGTATTGTAACGTCCCCTAAGCACTAAATGTGTCCCGTTCCTGTACCTACATGTCACTCATTTTAAACATAAACAAAAACGCATGTTTTATAAACTAAAATCCGTAAGACCTGTAGACACAACAACTGATAACTTAACTGAGTCTCAGTTCGAATGTTTTTCTGAAACTATCTCTCACTGCATAGCAGCAAAACACACGCAGACACAGACAACTATACAACGTACTTGGCTAAACCCAAAAAAAAATACAAAAAATATTAACAGCGAAATGTTGATTAAAAGGAAACATTATAACGTAATTAATTGTTAAATATACATAAATATATATATATATATATATATATATATATATATTATATATATATTTATTTCACAAAACGCATATTTACAAGTTAACAAGAAGAGTTATTCAAAGATTCATATTAAACATTATTATAGATAACCGAACACAAACTGAAATACACCCACAAACATACAAAAATTACAACAAAAATCGCATGACGGACTCTAAAAACCAAAGATAAACGTTTAAATTTGGAAGTAATATACATACACACATATATACACACGATTACCTATACAATATATATATATGTATTTATATACAAGTAGTGTTGTAGTTTGCAAATCGTTTGCATTGAAGTTTAATCAACAAACTATGGATTATAATATTGACGAAATTGGATACAGGAACATTTACAGAAATTCTGAGTGTGTTTAGTTTAAACAAAAATTTGCGCGAAACGACAAGAAACGAAGCATATACATATTTAAATATAAACTATAAAGCTGAATAAAGTGTATATTCATATAAATAAACAACAAGTCTTTACTATTCCTTTAGGAATGTAATCATTAATCTCTATTTGTTATTGTCAACGAGTATCTTGGGATTTGCAACACGGAATACATTGGGCACCATGCCAGCTAGAGTGGTGAACAGTTCCTCGGATATATCGTGTGGCAGCAGCAGTTGCAAGGTGCTTTAGACCAAATAGAAATATATATTTATATAATTTTTTATCGTATATTCTAATAATGCAAAACTCACCTCAATTCCGCGCCGCCCCAAGAGGCTGATTCAATCATAAATCCCTTAGCACATTTGAATACGAGCTCGGCGCGTCTAATACACCACTGCACCGTCATGTCCTCGCTCATCTCGTGACGCAGTAGCGCTGGAATGGTTAAAGTGGTTATATCATGCCGACTGGCGGTCTTTAGAATACTGCGCAAGCCCAAAATCACAGGATGACGTGAATTTATTTCGCTGGGACTGTTGATTGGCTCATCGGAAATCAAATGAAATATAACATGCGATTGTGAGAGATTTGAGTGTTTTGTTATAAAGAAATCGCCAGTCTTTAGCTTGGGCACATGCTGCTTCACCGGCGAGGATGTAGCGCTGCCTTCCGAGCTTTTGCTACTGCCGCTGCCATGGCTGGGTGTGCTGCTTGTGTCACTGGTGTTGAGGGCACGTATCTGCTTCTCTATTTTCTCCAACTGCACATCCATTTGATCAAAATGAAACTCAGTTGATTTGTTGGCATTTTTAATTATGCTCTTGTTAGCCTGTGCCTGAATAGAGGGAGTCAGCACCACCACGCCGCATAGTGAGCTCGAGTATAGACCCAATGCCATGTTAAGCCCGTTCAGGTTTTCGTCCGCATGCAACGGACTGCACAAGTCCGTCACATTGGCGCTAAGTATACGTATGTTGTGCATGTGCTTCAGTTGGGAGCCCAAATGTATGGTAAAGCTCTCCTCCATCGATGGCTGCTGAGACACGAACATGGAGGAGCGATTGCCCAACGGTGTGGACACTGGCGACACTTGAAACATTTCGCTCACTTGACTGGTGATCCAGTCACGGTACTCGTTCTTCTGATGACCCATCATGGCCTCTAACTCAGATTCATAACGCTTGCGTACAAAATTCTGCGTTGTATACTGCTGGGCCAGCAGATTGTTAATATCCTCTGATGTTGTCGTTATGTCTAGCTGATTAATTTGGCTGTCCATTTCCTGCTGCTGCGAGTTGTTCAACGTTTCCACTTCAGAGTCCATGTGATCGGTCATATCAGCTATGACTTTGGCATAACCACGTTCTCGTTTCAGAATGTCCTCCAAAGAAGAGGAATGCACCAACCGATGAAAGCTCTGTGCAAATATGTCCTCATCGCTAGGCCCAATACGATCGGCAAATTGCAACAGCTCCTCTTTATACAGGCGTTCTGTATTTCGCACGATTGCATCCAGGTCCAGCTCTTCGTTAGCCGCTTGATTAATCAACTTCTCTGCGTAGTCATCATGGAACTTCTGATGCTCTTGGTCAATAAACGATTGCAGCTTCTGCTCTAATTCTATTGGGGGGAGTATCAGGTAACGAATTACTGTGCTGCCTTAGTACCGCACTTACTTATGTCTTCATCTAAATATCTCATCATTGGATCCATTTGTGCTAAAAGCTGAGTAACTAATTCCTCCAGGCTCTCATCCTCAAAGGGAAACTTAATATCCAGCTTAGCTTCTTTCTCATTGCCTGCATAGTCATTGTAATTGTACACAAATTGGACTGTGCGAGTGGTTTCCATTAAAAATTGGTCTTCCACGCTAGAAAAAAGTTAAAATCGTTTGATTGTAATCGTTTTCTGGGCGTTTATTTAACTCTTTTGATAATTTGTTTTATTTTGCTTTGCAAAGCATTTACAATGTAAGTTAACAGTCTCTGTTAACATATTAAAATTAGAGATGGGCGTATATCGTGTTTACCAAATATGCATTAAAATTTCGTTTTGTCGAAATGCCAATTAAATTAAGTGGCAGCGTATGCTTTAAACTAAAATCCATATTTATTTTTTAAAATGTTTACACATGTAAATAGGCAGCTTTCAAACATAGCTCAAAACATAAACCCTTGCTTAAATATAACCCACGACGTCACAATGTTAATTAACAGAGTAGAGGTGGCACTGTAAGTGTGTACACACTGCCCGCATATATACCGGTAAGCCAAATATTTATAGTAAAACACATTTGATCTCTTCATGGCAATTTATTGATTTGTTTAAAAAGAGATATAAATACATAAATAAAAAGTTGATTATTCGCTTGCTAGGCATCAGAAGTATTACCAATATGATCCACACCTGAAATTGTAACTTTCCTTGTTTGATTTGTGCAGCTTCAACTTACCCAGCTCGTTGAATCCGAGGGTTGCCGCAAATGTTCTGAGTTGCATGTGTGTCGAGATTGTCCGCTGTGTGGCTGAGTAGCTTGGCGACCGTCTTTTCAGCGCTTTGCAATACTTTTCAGCCATCTTGGAACAAAAATTACAATTATATACAAGTTTAAATGGCTGACATTTGTGTTTACGGTGTGTGCATTCCAAATGAAAATCAATAAAAATAATAAATGATATATAAAGTGCCCGTCCACAACAAACGCTACCATAATTAAATAATTGGCTTACTGACTCTACCCGCTTACTTGCCTCTTTCAACTTACATAGGAATGTACTGTGGCACCTGCTCTGTGCTTGCCTTGCTGCGCCTTTTTCCTGTTCTAAACAAATACAAAACTTAAACTAGGTACTAGAATAAATACAAGACTAGGCTTGAACTAAACAACGTTTTTGATTTGTTGGTTTTTTATAGTTTTTTTTTTTTACTTTTTGTCAATTTTACATAAATTCATTTCTGTATTTTATATCTTTCTTTGCTATATTTAAATGTAAATTTCGTTAACATATTAAAAATCCTTAATAGCGGCGCTGACCTCAAAGAACTGCATATAAACTGCTACAAGGTATCGATTACAATTAATTGTTGTTCATTTGGTTAAAACTAAACATTGGGAGATAATTTAGTTCAATGTCGTCATAGTCACTTACAAAAATCGAGCTCAAGAGGCTCCTCCTCGCTATGATATATAGATATATGTATATATGTAAATATATGTTGTTAATGCTAAGGCAGCGTGCGGGCTCTTGAAAAATGAACGCACGCTCTACTCGATTTTAAAATTATGAGAACTTAAGCCTAGAGAAAAGTATTAATACATTTTTTTTAAATATAGATTTGTGTAGATTTTGCACTGATTATCAGAAATTGTGAGCGGCAGCCTTGCAACCATTGAGGGTGGCTTGTATGTAGAATTAGCGGCTGCCGCCATGAAGTTCAAGTTTTTCGATTTGTTTGTATACACTAAATATTATTTACTGTTTAACTAAAAGATTGTTTTTAAGCAATTGTGGCTACAGGGATACAAAATTTAACTTCATTTGTTATTTGTGTGTTTGTTTAAGCTTTTTCTTTTGCTGCACATCTTGTGTGTGACATTTCTATTTTACAATGTTCCTTTTGTTTAAGTTTTAGGTTTGCTACAAAATATTGAATATATAAATATTATGCTATTGAATATTTGAATAGGTAGGTAGGTAGGTTTGACGTGTGTTAATCAATCAGCGTATATCATAATATCGTAACTGTGCAAATTACTCTCTTTGAATCCTGGCCAGCTGCTGTGTACGTGTACTGCTGGATGCGTATGTGTGAGGCTTTCGCTGCTGCTGTTTACTTCACTTCTGTCTTCACTGTTTTAGTAAGTTCTGTTAACTCTGCTGATGCTGCTGCAACTGCACTCTGAATAAACGCACCACACACACACATACTGCTCTGCTCTGTACTTGTACTGACTTTGACTGAACCAATCTCACACGACTGCACTGCACTGTTCCTGATATTTATCTTCTCTGTCATGCTTTTGGTATGGTTGTTCTCGGAAAACTTCTTAGGTATATGAGTTGTTGCTCATATCATTGAATTGCGTATCGTTTACTTGACTTTGACTTTTGGGCATAAACTGAGCCACTGCTAATTTACCACCTATAAAATGTCGATAAATAAGAAACGTTATTTAAATCAATGTTGTAATGCATTCCAACAGTACTTAAGTTTTTGTTTTTGTTTCTAAAT
The DNA here is from genome assembly GCA_004143845.1 of Drosophila lacertosa. NCBI lineage: Eukaryota > Metazoa > Arthropoda > Insecta > Diptera > Drosophilidae > Drosophila > Drosophila lacertosa. Next base: position 275,166 of record SCDZ01000037.1, read on the forward strand.
ACGTTTACAAAAAATAAATACTTTAAAAGGCAAGATTAGTTTTAAAGAGTTCAAAAAGGTATTTAAAAATATATACATCAAGCTTTAATATTCGATTCTAAGATGCTGTTAGAAGCTACCAGGAAATTGCCGATAAGGTAAACAGATCTAAATATTTATAATTTATATGTACTCATATTGAAAACGCAAGAAATCTACGCAAATTGTTTGTATAAACAAACTAAATTATAATATTATGTATGAATGGATTGGTAGGTTGGTCACTGTTTTTTTTTGTCACTATTTGGATTTTGTTTTGTTTCGTTTGTTTTATTTTTATATTTGTTAGGGTCCTTAACTAAGTTTATATAACTATGCTCACCTCGTCTGGGCGCCTCAATATCTGCGATTGTTTCCGCCACCGTTATTGAAGCCCTGATTGTTGCCACCATAATTGCCTTGGTTGCCACCGCCTTAAAAACACGAAAAAAACCCACATGCACTTTTAGAAAGTCTGCTCAACACTAACCCCCAAATGCTTAAACTATTTACTATATAGAACTTGCTTATAACGTGGCTGTGTATTACAACGTATAGATCTACTATTACATATGTAAAACAAAGCATTGGCCGACGCTATGTGCACACATCTCACAGCATTTCGATGAGGCTAACTGCTAAACTCTATGGACGTTGCAACAGTTAGGTGTCAGGGTACTGTGGTTGTCTAGGGTTTAAGGTCCTGCACCAATGCACAGCACAGCTATAATATTCTTAGCATTAGCTATGCATTCGAGCAGGACCCCATAGAAGATGAAGTTGATGTTGGATGAATCTTGTTTAGTTAATGCTTACCTGCTTTATTGGCAAAGTTACCGCTCTGGTAGGGCTGCATGCGATTGTTGCCAAAATTGCCACGCTGTGGACCGCCGCTGTAGCCTTGCTGGTAATTACCAAAATCATTGCCGCCACTGTTTCCCCAGTTGCCGTTACCACCGCCGCCGCCAAAATTACCACCATTGTTTCCCCAGTTGTTGTCCCATGGTCCGTTATTACCCCAGCAATTGTTGCCACCGCCGTAACCGCCACCGAAGTTGTTGTTGCCCCAATTGTCACTGTTTCCGCCGCGATTACCCCAGTTTCCATTTTGATTGCCAAAGCTGCCACCACCACCCATATTACCGCCCATATTTCCGCCCCGATTGCCGGCACCACCACGACCACCCTGACCGCGACCACCACCTCCGCCGCCGCCCATGTCGTTTTGCTTCGGCAAAGCCTTTTTAACGTCCACCATTTTACCATTAAGCTGATGTTGTTTTTGCACTGTAATTTTAAAAATCAGAAAAAATTGTTCGGTTAGTTAAATATAAAAAGGTATGCGACTGTTAGGTAGTTTGATTAACACATGTACCAATACTTTTTGATCATCGATGCAAAAGTGCATCAATAACTAAAATATAATACGGGCTGGGTTTTCATTTTACAGTCATGAAACGCCGCACAGACACATCAAACATTGCTATGCGGAGCTGGGACTGTGAAAACTTTATAAATATATAGTATGGGATATGAATGTAACGAGGCTGCGTGTTACGCTGAACAAGGATTTGAATACATTCGCATAACATAGCTTAGCCGACGCTTTAATTTATCTCACAGCGTTTAAAAGGAAACCGTACAAGCGTTGGTCAAGCTTGTCAATTTGTCAGTACTGTGTAGACTTTGTTGATCGATTGTAGGACATATAACAAAGATATAATATGTGCAATTTTTATCTAACAGTCATGAAACGCCGTACAGACACATCAAACATTGCTATACGGAGCTGGGACTGTGGAATATTACAGAATATTTATAAGATATATGTAACGAGGCTGCGTGTTACGCTGAACTAGGATTTAAATACATTCGCATAACATAGCTTAGCCGACGCTTTTATTTATCTCACAGCGTTTAAAAGGAAACCGTACAAGCGTTGGTCAAGCTTGTCAATTTGTCAGTACTGTGTAGACTTTGTTGATCGATTGTAGGACATATTCATCTAACAGTCATGAAACGCCGCACAGACACATCAAACATTGCTATGCGGAGCTGGGACTGTCTAAGTACCTTAAATCACGCTACTTTTGTACTTACACACAACTTTGTCCACTGGATCGTAGTCGTCGAACTCGACAAAGGCGAAGCCCCGTTTTTTGCCCGTCTCTTTGTCCATAACAATGTTGATGTCGACAATGCTGCCAAAGTGCTGGAAGTATTCGCGCAGACTCTGCTCATCATGATCGTCCTTCAATGCGCCCACAAACAGTTTCTTGACGGTGGCGCCAGCATTTGGTGAGTCGATGTCTTGGCGTGGCACAGCGCGCTTTGGTTCAACGACACGTCCGTCGATTTTGTGTGGACGTGCTTTTTGAGCTTCATCCACCATGCTTGAATGCGAGTATGTAATGAAGCCAAAACCGCGCGAGCGCTTCGTACGCGGATCCTTCATTACGACCACATCTACAATTTGGCCCCATTTTTCGAAGTGAGCCTTTAAGTTGTCATCGGTAGTGCGGTAATCCAGACCGCCAATAAACAATTTGCGCATATGCTCTGGCTCAGTAATCGAATCCTGAATGTAAAAGGAATACAAGTCTTATATCGATTTTCATTTTCACCAAGCCAAACATAACCTCTACCCCTCTGACGCACATGCAGAAATTTTCAAGATGGCGGCTGTCGAGCCACGCGTATGTATGTACCTATGCATGCACACAACCCCCATACTCAACTAATATTTTTATGCATAATTTCAATACTTACATCATCGTGCTGACCATTAGAGTTTCCATTCTGATCGTTGTGACCACCCATCTTATATATTTTTATTTAATTTATTATTTGTGCTTATTTTTCCTAGCACAGAACAGCTCACAATCGATCCGCTCGCCAACGTTGAAGAGTGAAAATTGAGTAGTAATGCTATACTGTGTGACCGAATCACAAAAACATTACGAACTTAAATCTGTGTTGTATAAGTGCTGTAAAATTTTTAAAAAAGAGTACGCTGTTGATGCTAAATAAATATTAAGAGACACTGAGTATCAATATTTATTTTTAAGTATTATACAGCTTTTACGCTCGAAACATTATTAAAATAAATAAAACATGTTGTTAAAATTGTTGGCAAATAAACTTACCAACAAAATACTTGCTTGCTGAATACAGAAAAATACATATTGAACACCGTACATGTCTAAAGAAGTTCATTAGTTCACTTTATTTTTTGAGTACGAGACAAAAGTCGAGATGCCGAAAAAGAAAACCGGCCAACGGAAAAAGGCCGAGAAGCAAAAGTTACGTTTAAAGGAGATCAGGGGACGTGAGGTGCCTCTCGCCGATCTTCCTTGCAATGCGCCAATGGACTGCGACAAGTGCGAGAAGAAACAAAAGTCTCGTGCGTTTTGCTATTTCTGTCAGAGTGTTCAGCGATTGCCCATTTGTGCACAATGTGGCAAGATTAAATGCATGCTGAAGACCGGCGACTGTGTAATTAAGCATCCGGGCGTATATACCACCGGATTCCCCGGAATGGTGGGTGCCATTTGCGACTTTTGCGAGGCTTGGGTGTGTCACGGACGCAAGTGTCTCACCACTCACGCCTGCACTTGCCCGCTGCAGAACGCTGTGTGCTTGGAATGCGAACGTGGTGTCTGGGAGCATGGTGGGCGGATCTTCAAGTGCTCTTTTTGCGATGGTTTCCTGTGCGAGGACGATCAATTTGAGCACCAGGCCTCGTGCCAGGTGCTGGAGTCGGAGAACTACAAGTGTCAATCGTGTAATCGTCTTGGACAATATTCATGCTTGCGCTGCAAGACTTGTTACTGCGAGGACCATGTGCGTCGCAAGGGCTTCAAGTATGACAAGAACAAGGCCATACCTTGCCCCAAGTGCAATTACGAAACGTCGGTAACCAAGGATTTGAGCATGTCTACGCGATCCCATAAGTTTGGCCGTCAACAACAAGGAGGTGGAAGTGACGATGAAGAGGGTTATGGAGGCTACTATGGTGGCTACGGTGCCAGCGGCAGCACTGGCTATACCTACGACGACGATGATGATGATGACGACGATGGCGATGAGAGTGACAGCGATGATGAGGGTGACGACGATGAGACCAGCGGCAGTGATGCTGAAGAAACCGCCGAAGCGGATAATAAAAAAGCTGAGAAATAGTTAATGTAAATCTTACATACATACTTAGTTGCATTAAATAATATAATTAAATAATGTGCTGTGTGAATAAATCTGTCGAGGCAAGACAAGGTGATTCTATTTGTAGGGTATGCACAACTGCTATATTAGTCTAGCTGAGAATCGTTGTGTCCCGTACTAAAGGTCGCTGCTATGAATGAGGCTGTTAAGGCGTGCTTTACAACACTGGTGAAGTCACCAGCACGTGCGACATAAAATTGTTTTGATTTAGCATGGATATTTTTAATAATCGTCCAGGATTCTGTCCGTCCTGCGGCTCAATTTTGCCGCCACTTCAAGTCAAAGGCAATGTATTTTGCTACAACTGCAAACAAGAATTCTCCCCAGACGGTAAGCTATACTCAACAATCAATTGCTTCGAAATTTTAATGCGCCAGTCTCACAGTTTACAGCGGAGAGACATCTGAATATACAATACACTTTAACACCTATGACCCAAGCAAACTGATTAAAAAGGGCAACCGTGAGTCTGATTCTGCAGAAGCCGATGGGCCCGTCGTAGAGCGAAAGTGCCCCAAATGTGGTAACGACAAAATGTCCTATGCCACGCTACAGCTGCGCTCGGCGGATGAAGGTCAGACCGTGTTCTTCACCTGCCTGAAATGCAAGTACGTAAAATGTCTCAAATATAGTATGTTAAGCTTATACTTAACCATGTTTTTTTACTTTTTACTTAACAGATACAAAGAATCGGAGAACTCCTAAATGCATAGTCTTAGCTGTTAGTCAACTAATTGTGTAAATACAAATATTTAAAACTAATGAAAATAACTGTGCTCGACGGCCTGCAAATATATATAGATACAAGGAATAGTTGATATACGTTAATAGCGTATTACATATGGATTATTACTTAAGTGCTTACCTCGGTCGCTTTTAAACGATTCTTTGGGTTATAAACGACCAGATTTGAGACCAGATCAATTTCAACAGCATGCGTGCAGCTTGGAAACAGATTGTCCCAGTGTATGCCCACCGAATTGGGAAACCTGTGCACAACATTTACATTTATGTTAACCAAACATATTAACTGGCCTAAATCGTACCTTATTTTACTGTAATCCGGCAGCGCCGTGAGCTCTGGCCATTCGTTTAGGCGCGGGCTACCCAGCGTGCGTATTATAATGGCCAGTTGTTCAATATCGGTTGTGCCCGCAAAGAGCGGTACGCCGCGTAGCATTTCGGCCAGCACGTTGCCGCAGGCCCACATGTCGACGGCGGGACCATACTTCTGACTGCCCCAGAGTATTTCGGGTGCGCGATACCAGCGCGTGGAAACCTGTGGCGAATACAGACGTGACTCCTCTTCAGGAAAGTACAGACGCGCTAGCCCAAAGTCGGCAATTTTAAGAATGTCCGTATGACTAATTAGCAAGTTCGCAGGCTTAATGTCCCTATGCATAATGCCCGCCTCGTGCAGATAGGACATGCCTTTGAACATCATCAGCGAATACTTTCGCACCTGCTGACGGCTCAACGGATTCACCTCACTCTTCAGCCGTCCGTAGAGGGTGTCCGGCATATACTCCAGCACCAGCGACAAGCCAGTAAGATCGGGATATATCTCAATAATATTTAGTATCTGCAAAAGTAACACTTAGTCATCGTCATAAGTCGATATCAGCACAGAGCTTACATATTCCGAATTGCACAGCTGAAGTGTCTTAATCTCGCGCAGCGTATTTAGGGAAATGTTGCCAAATTTGTTTTTCAGTGCCACCTTTTTGATGGCCACCTCCGCGTTGCGCTGCAAATCGATGGCCTTGAACACGCAACCGTGCACACCTTCACCAATTTTGTCCAGCATTTTGTAACGACTCGGCGCATAGTCCTCCATGATGATGTGTCTGCAAATTTAATTTAATAATGGAGTGCAATTCCAATTACCAATTTAGTTATTTTTTTCTGTTTCCATATCTTGTTACTGTCGCTCCTGGCAACGGTCACAACAACGCAACCAGCCGTTAGGTGGCGAATAGCGCTAGCAAAACAAAAGGGAAAAGCTTTCCACCTGTTGCCCATTTGTTTATGGTTTTTATCATCTGTTTACTGACAATGCGAAGAGTGGAGCAAAGCGTGGACTGTCAAATTTTGTGGGGCATGCGCATTTGCATGTCCTTTGGGTGCTGTCAGGTCAACTGTCAAATTGTAAGGATACACAATTTTTTCGGACCTTCGCAACTTATACAGAAACGAAACCAGCGTAAAAATTAAATAAATTGGCGAAAAAATGTCATTAGTTATAAAATAAATTGTGCACAATAGAATATTGAGGGTATGTTGTTGGTTTTTGATAAAATATGATTCAAAAAATCTTTACAAACTTAAGAAAAGGAAGTGTACAAAAGTGTCACATAAGTACACTGCTCAATCGAAGAATAAATAATTAGTTAACTTAAACAATTCAAGGATGCATTTAAATAGTAGTTTGTGTCAACGAACGTTATTATGGACTGCAAAGGACTGCAATTTGCTATTATTTAGATCAAGGACCCTTTTGTGTATAAATATATAAAATCGCGTGCAAACATACATAGATTTTTATATATATGTATTCTGTATATGTTTCCCCTACGATTTTGATGTCTGACATGCATCGACAGCACCTTGAACCAACACCGTTATTACGGGGCTTGACTTGGAAGAAGAATAAAGTATTTGAAGGCTTTGCAAGTTAAATTAAGTTTGCAACTGTGCAAGATATACAATAAATTTATATTTGTTTTTCTTAATATGTGATAAGTATATTAAGTTTCTCTATAAAAAAGAGTTAGTTTCTTTCCTGCGTGCCTATCAATTATTTTTAAAGTTATTCAATTACCGGATAAATAAGTTATTTTGGGATACTCTACGCTTGCTTTAAAATTTTCATTTATGTGTTAACTTATCAGTTAAGCAGCCGGTGCACCTAAAATGTCCCATTCACATTTGGTCCTCTCACTGCTTCTGTGCTTTGGCCTGTACTTGAGTTGCGTCCAGTCAAGAACAACCAAGCGCTCCGATGTCTATATAGCGGGCTTTTTCCCCTATGGCGATGGTGTGGAAAACTCGTACACGGGACGCGGGGTTATGCCGAGTGTTAAGCTGGCGCTTGGCCATGTCAACGAACATCCACAGATATTGACCAACTATCGGCTGCACATGTGGTGGAATGATACACAGGTATACACGTTATATAAAGGGCAACAAGGCATCAGTAGGTATAAGCTCGCTTGTATTTGCAGTGCAATGCTGCCGTCGGTGTCAAATCCTTCTTCGACATGATGCACTCGGGCCCCAACAAGGTGATGCTCTTCGGGGCCGCCTGCACGCACGTCACAGATCCCATAGCCAAGGCCAGCAAGCACTGGCACCTGACACAGCTGAGCTATGCGGATACCCATCCCATGTTCACCAAGGATGCGTTTCCCAATTTCTTTCGTGTGGTGCCCTCGGAGAATGCATTTAATGCGCCACGCCTGGCGCTCCTCAAGGAGTTCAACTGGACGCGAGTGGGCACCGTCTACCAGAACGAACCACGTTACTCTCTGCCACACAATCATATGGTGGCCGATCTGGATTCCATGGAGCTGGAGGTGGTCGAAACTCAGAGTTTTGTTAACGATGTGGCCGAGTCACTGAAAAAGCTGCGCGAAAAGGACGTGCGAATCATTTTGGGCAATTTCAATGAGCATTTTGCCAGAAAAGTCTTCTGCGAGGCATACAAGTAGGTAACTGCTCCCTATCGCTATATTATATAGTAATTATACCTTTCTTAGATTACAAATGTATGGACGCGCCTATCAGTGGCTTATTATGGCCACATACACAACGGATTGGTGGAACCTTACGCTGGACAGCGAATGCACCGTCACTGAGATTGCCACCGCCTTGGAGGGCGCCATCTTGGTCGACCTGCTGCCCCTGTCCACCAGCGGTGACATTACAGTTGCAGGCATTGTAAGCATGCACTTATCTCTCAGGCAAAGGCTCCCTTAAACATAAGAACTTTTAATTGCAGACGGCGGATGAGTATCTGATTGAGTATGATAGATTACGCGGCGCGGAGTATTCGCGCTTCCATGGCTATACCTATGATGGCATCTGGGCAGCCGCTTTGGCCATACAGTATGTGGCGGAAAAGCGAGAAGATCTGCTGACTCACTTTGATTATCGTGTCAAGGATTGGGAGAACATTTTCCTCGAGGCATTGCGCAATACTTCCTTTGAGGGTGTTACGGTCAGTAATTGAGAATTTTATATACATGTCTATAGGTAATTGTTACGTATTTATTTAAACAAATTCTAGGGTCCAGTGCGCTTTTATAACAACGAACGCAAGGCCAACATTTTAATTACTCAATTGCAATTGGGCCAAATGGAAAAGATCGGTGAATATCACTCACAGCAGGCACACCTGGACATGACGCTGGGCAAGCCAGTGCGCTGGGTTGGCAAAACGCCGCCCAAGGATCGCACATTGATCTACATAGAGCACAGCCAGGTTAATCCCACCATATATATTGTGTCAGCCAGCGCCTCTGTCATTGGGGTCATTATCGCTACAGTTTTCCTAGCATTTAACATTAAGTATCGTAATCAACGGTAAGATCAAAAGGATTCATAGTAACCTAAGTTTCAGCCTGCTAAGTAAGCAACATTTGCAGTTACATCAAAATGTCAAGTCCGCATTTGAACAATCTGATCATCATTGGCTGCATGCTCACCTATCTGAGCATTATATTTTTGGGTCTGGACACAACGCTGAGCAGCGTCGCTGCCTTTCCCTATATTTGCACAGCTCGCGCTTGGATTTTAATGGCTGGCTTTAGTTTGGCCTTTGGCGCCATGTTCTCAAAGACGTGGCGCGTCCACTCGATCTTCACAGATCTAAAGCTGAACAAGAAAGTTATCAAGGACTATCAGTTGTTCATGGTTGTGGGCGTTCTGTTGGCCATTGATATAGCCATAATAACCACCTGGCAGATAGCCGATCCCTTCTATCGTGAGACCAAGCAGCTAGAACCTAAGGTAAGAATTGGAGATGATAGTATACTTAGTATAATTAACTTGCTTTTGCAGCACCATGAGAACATTGATGATGTGCTGGTCATACCCGAGAATGAGTACTGCCAATCGGAGCACATGACTATATTCGTTAGCATCATTTATGCCTACAAGGGCTTGCTACTGGTACGAATATGCATTCATTTATAAGTAGACATAAATTTATTTTATTTTCTTCTCTTAATAGGTATTTGGCGCCTTCTTGGCCTGGGAAACGCGACATGTCTCCATACCAGCCCTTAATGATTCCAAGCATATTGGCTTCTCAGTTTATAATGTGTTCATTACCTGCATTGCCGGCGCTGCGATTTCGTTGGTTTTGTCGGATCGCAAGGATTTAGTTTTTGTCTTACTCTCGTTTTTTATCATTTTTTGTACGACAGCCACTTTGTGTTTGGTGTTCGTACCGAAAGTAAGACTGGTAGTAAGGAAGTTTTGTAGTTTTTGTAGCTGTTATATAATCGCATAATACTCGTATATAAAAAAAAAATATAACCAAATCATACGAGTACCTATGGATTATATTGAATGTTGTTAATATTGTTCGTTTGATCATTTCGAATGCCTTCAACGGAATTGAGTGCACTCAAAATGATCAGCATTTTATTTAGCGCTACTCTTTACGCACATAACAAAAACTATGACTAAATTCTAAACTTTGAATGCTACATAACACTACATACTATCTTTTTATAAGCTATATATCCTATCTAGATACTTGTTCATGTGCAGCAGCAATGCCGTAGACCGTTAAATGGTGAAAAAATTAAAAAATTCAATTTGTGGGCATTGCTGCTGTACGTGCTACGTCCTATATAAGCAGCTGTTCTAACTATCCTTGCTGTACACTGTGGGGTCTGGCAGCTTACTTATCTAATCCCTGTCCATCAAATTGCAGCTCGTCGAACTCAAACGCAATCCTCAGGGCGTTGTGGACAAGCGAGTGCGCGCTACTCTACGCCCTATGTCCAAGAATCGTCGTGATTCTTCGGTCTGTGAGCTAGAGCAGCGGCTTCGCGATGTGAAGAACACCAATTGTCGCTTCCGCAAGGCTCTGATGGAGAAGGAGAACGAGTTGCAGGCGCTCATACGCAAGTTGGGACCGGAGGCACGCAAATGGATTGACGGTGTCACATGCGCTGGGGCCACCGCTGACATGGAGCCCATACTAAGCGATGACATGGCGAGGCTGTCGGCGCCACCGGTGCGACGCGAGATGCCCAGTACGACAGGTGAGTAACAGGAATTACCAACTGGACATATACATGCATTGCTTCCTGCTTGCGCATAGAAGTTACCGAGCTGACATCCGTGGATAGCATCACCTCCACACATGTTGAAATGGATAATTCCTTTGTTTCTGTGCAGTCAACAACTGTGGCGCCTTCATTGCCGCCGTAAGTATTTGGGTGCCCGTACATGCATCTTGTATTTAATCTGTGTATCCAACAGCAAAAAGAAGAAGCAGTCAATTGTGGAACACCACCCGCCCTCGATGATGCAGCCCATTCAGCAGCAGCTACAGCAGCACCTCCAAAAGCAGCAGCAAATGCAGCAACAGCAGCAGCAACAACTACAACAGCAGCAGCAACAACAACTACAACAGCAGCAGCAGCAGCAACAACAGCAGCAACAGCAGCAACAGCAACAGCAGCAGCAGCAGCAACAGCAACAGCAACAGCAGCAGCAGCAACAGCAGCAGCAGCAACAACAGCAACAGCATCAGCACCATCGCCACTTAGAGAAACGTAACTCAGTATCGGCCCAGACAGACGCCAATATCGGCAGCATTACCAGCAACGCCAGCAAGCGATCCGTTGGCGACTGTGCCGCGATGCGCGAGCGTCGGCAGTCGAATGCATCCAGGCACTATGAAAGCGGCAGCCAGACGCCCACGGCTAAGCCAAAGTACAGCAGCACACATCGAAACTCCTCCACGAATATATCCACCTCCCAGTCGGAGCTGAGCAACGTGTGTCCGCACAGCAAGCCCGGCACGCCTGGCGTGATCAAGAGTAAGTACTTCGCCTTTAGTTAATTTTTTCAATTGAATGTTTTTCAATTTAAAAATTTTAAATACAGCTCCCACTGCCTCAGATCATCGACGCACCAGCATGGGCTCGGCGCTCAAATCAAACTTCGTTGTCTCGCAGAGCGATCTTTGGGACACGCACACGCTCTCGCATGCCAAGCAGCACTCGCGCCAGTCGCAGCGCTCCTACGCCAGTCCACAGCGCTGCTCCGAGCACCACGGACACGTTCTGGCCCATGAGCAGAGCACAACGTCGCCGATTCAGCGTTCCGTCTCCGAGAAGAATCGTAATAAGCATCGGCCCAAGCCGCAAAAGGGCACCGTCTGCCAGAGTGAGACGGACAGCGAGAGGGAGCGCGAGCCGACGCCAACTGCCGCACAGCAGTGTCCACAGCCGCGCAAATACAATCGAAGCTCCAACATTCAGCATGCGGCACATCATCACAGCTCGCCGAACGTGGCGCCGGAGAAGCAAAGGAAGCATCGCAACAGAACAGACCATACGATCTATGGCGCTAGCTCTGAGACGGAGCTGATCGAGGGAGAGACGGCAATACTGCCCATATTCCGCAAGCTGCTTACCGAGAAAAGTCCCAACTATCGTGGCCGCAGTGTGGTTGGCCAGAGCTGTCCGAATATATCCATAAAATGCGATATCGTTGAATACTTGTAAGCGATAATGACAATGCTGCATCTGATCGAAGCATGCGCGATGCAGTTTTTAGCCCCTAGGTCAAAATTCCTTGTACTCTACATGTAAGCGTAAAGCATATTAATTTAATGAAGGATTCACAATTTCATAAATTGCTAGCACAAAAGAAAATATTTAAAATAATAGTTGACAATTAATAAGATAAATAAACTAAGTAATTGAAATTGTAGTTTTTTTTCACTGGACTTGATTTGTATTGTTTTAAAAGATCCATTGTTTAATTGTTTTACAAGTAACATTTATTAAATCACTTCAACACATTTTATAAGTTCAATGAAGGAAGTACAAGGTTTTCAGTTGTAGTTAAGTACAATACGTCATAATTTGTTCTTTGTTTTACTAGATCTCATTGTCTGTATGTAAACATAGAATTTGAATTTATCAATTTGTCACCTTCTGTATCACAGTTACATGGTTATTACAAACTTGAGTGTTGTGTGTGTGTGTGTGTTTTAAACATTTACAGCTAAATAGGATAGACAACACATATAGTACATCAAAGTACATTATATATAGAAGTGTTTTTGTGTGTGTGTAAAACTACCATATATGGTAACTACACGTACATACATACTATAATGGTGGCGTCAACATAGTTGAGCACGTTAACAGCTAATAAAAATCCAGAGTATAAATAGTTTTGATTACAGTAAAATACGTTATTATATATAAACAATTACGCGGACGCGCTCTGTTCTGTTGAATGCTTCACTATAAACTAATAATACCGACATCATGCAGTCGTACAGTTATGGACGTACCCAGTACTTTCCGCTAATTGCTTCAGTTTACAAAATTGAGCCGACTTGGCTCGGGTGAACGCCAAACGTTACAACAACTAAGTAAAAAAGCGCATTGCAACTGTTTGAAGTCTTTTTGAAATAGCACACTAAAGAGTAGATCAAATAGCCAACTAGTTGGCGTAAATGTATGCTCAAGCATAAGTACAAAATTTCGGGATTTTTTTCGCTCTCTTCGTCTTCTATACTATTATATGTATGTGTATAAGCAAAGTATAAAATGTGGCAAACATTTACGCAAACTGCTTGCATCTTTGAGCCATGCTTAATACTTAATAATACAAAGTAGTTGTACATACAACTATATATGTAGCTAAGGTATATCAATACAGAACTTACACAATTCACTAACATATGCGTCATGTGTGCTAATACATATAGATATACATAGTAAATGTATATATCTCGGACAGCTTCATTGAGATGCCCGTTGTAAAAAAAATGCAATTTCTTGCAGCTTCATTATGATGCAACAAGAAGCTTTCTTTAAAGTTGAATCTCTGCTTGATATTTTGCACTAGTGCTGCGTTTGAAATGAGTGCTCGATATCCACAGGCAGCGAAGGAAGCGTATGTCCACTTTCAATGCCTGAAATGGTTTTAATCTGGTTGCTAGAATTAAGAGATTCTAGTTCATGTGTCTCCGAATTGGCCATTTCAACAATGGCTGAGCTGGTGGGTGTTAACAACTGTTCAGTGGCTATTATTTGACTGGGTTTGCTGTAATGGATTGCCAATATAAAGTTACTCATGTTAAATGATAAAATAGTATGACTTACCGTTCATAGAACTTATTGGCTTTTGCAGTGCGACGCTTGCGCCATGCAGGCCAGCCCAGCTGCATGAAACCGTACTGAGGCCCGGCCACTTTAAGTAAGCTCATCAAAAAGAAAGTGGCGTAGAACCAGCTAGTGACCATGACCACAACCAAAAATATGCCAATCTGTATGTAGGGCAATATATTTGATGCCATCATAATGCCACCAGCAAAAGCAGTGGTAGCTGCCGCCATAACCGTTGGCCCAATGATGCGGGACAGCACAAATTGTGTGGCTGCAATGCGTTCCTTCGACGGTGACAAGCGATAGTGTATGCCATAGTGCAGGCTAAAATCCACAGCTAAACCAATGGCTGTCGAGACAGCAATGCTCTCTAGTATGTTGAGCTGCCAGCCAAGTAAAATAAGCACAGCCACAGTGTTAAAAATAGTCAATGAGACGGTGATAACGGCAAAAATGGATATTATCAAATTGAGCGTGAAACAGAGCAGGACTAGAAGTGAGGCAGCCATGGCCAGTACAATCGCAACGATTGTGTCATGCGAAAGTGTGTCCTGAACACTAAAGAGGTTAAATTCGCTTGTAAACCAGCCACCGCGCAACTCCAAAGGTGCTGTGCTGAGTTGCTGCTGAAACCAGCTCTCAACGTTTTCATAAAACGTTTTTATATTGGCGTACAGCGTGCTGTAGCTGACGTTCGATTCGAACTCAATGATGAGCGCCTTGGCCAGCAGTTGGGTTGATGTTGACTCTACACTTAGGCTCTCGTTACTGTTGCTTTCGAGGTACTCATCTAGACGAATGGGTGCCGCCGCAAACTTGGGACCAGCTCTGCCCTGGTGGAAGAAGCTCGTTTCACACAGATTGGATATGCATTGTGGCAAACACTGTTCAAATATGTGTGGCTCGTAGGGAAACTGTGCCTCACAGCAGGGTGTAAGATCCACGCCCATTGGGTCCATATCGTCAATGCATCTAAAAATTGGCGAAGTTAATAGAGCACTTGTGTGAGATGAGAAAAAAAAGATAATTACCTTCGCTCCATGTATCTTATGAAGTTCTCAATAAAACAATTGGGCAGAAGGAAACCAATTGTGGGCTGATAAAACGGCTGCTGTCGAATGTTTTGGCAAAAGTTACGCAACCAAATCTGCGACGGCTTGCTAGATATATTAAAATTATTGTCATAGTGTAAGTTGCCGTATGAGTTTGGGTTTGTATAGTCGCCGTCGTCCACAGCCTGTATACCCCAAACGAATCGCATGCTCATATTTAGGTTTTCCAATCCTTGCAGAGGCTTCTCGAACCAAAACTGGTGCCTTAGCCTTGTGTAAACCTCAAAGGGATGATGTGACACAAATAACTGGAAATGTCGCTTCTCTGGCAACTGCAGGCCCGGATACCAGAACACAACGATCGCACTGGAAAAGCCCAGCACAGCAAAGATAATCAGCCAGACGTATGCATAGTTCATTATGCTCTGCGTGATGCGCTCTTCAAATAATTCGCAAAATCGATTAATTGACTTCTTGCAGGCGTTTATCAATTTTTGGCCCAGATGAAACTGACAGGATATGCGGCTGGCAAACAGACGCTCCATAATTGAAACCGAGGCGGGCAGCCAAGTGATCATAAGCAAATAATTGGTAACCACAACTGTGCCCGCAAAGATCCTATAAAACGAATTTTATAATTGATTAATTTTAAATAAATATCAATAACACTCACCCAAAGCATTTGATTGCCGTTATAGAGCTACTATAAGAGGCGAAAAACGCGCCCGCAGTCGTTACTGATGTTACAAACATAGATGCTGCTGCATGTCGCATGGTCAGCGCCATTAGATTCTCCAAAGTTTCCGTATGCTCGTTGTGCTCCAATGGCGTGGGCACCGTTGATTGTGTGTTTAATGTGCTGCTCTTGCTAAAACGCTCGGAAAGCACACATTGCCATATCTTTAGGAACAAGAACACATCATCTGCACCAATGCCAATGATAACCACTACGGCCAGAAGATTCATATACGGAAAGAAGCTGAACTCAAAGACCAGCGTGTAGATAAAGTATGCCAAACCCAATGAGAAACAAATGGCACAGCAGGACATCAGTGTGATAAAAGCGGATCCTGTATATAGCCAAACACACGCCAATACAAACAGACCACCCAGCGATACCAGCCAAACGTCTGTAAGTAACAGCTCGTTAAAAAGCTCGTTTTCCAGACCCAAATCCATGGCGACAACTTCTACCAGTTCATTGCTCAAGTCGCTGTAAATAAAGTACATACATTTTAAACCATGCGCATTCATCACAGAGCATAAGCAATAGCTGTTACATTAAGCTTTAATAGTTAAGCAACAGGCAAACCAAAATATATAAACATATATTTTCACTTGTCATTAAAGAAATAAATAAAATTTTAGCATAAATACGCATAAACTGATTTAGCATAATGGATGTGGATCAGGAATCAAAAACCCGCAGCCAACAGTTGGATCTCATTGACGTTAATGATTTGCTGCCCACATGTTTCAAGAAGAAGACCGTTACCAAAGCAGACTTTGTGAACCATATGCATGATGGTCGCATTTATAAGCCAAAAAAGATTTATAAATTTCAATCTGATCCTGCAATAATCTCTGGCCATTATGCGAACAATCTTAAAGTGAATAATGTCGAAATGAAGACACGCACCTGGCCCTATGCAATGGACTGGCGCGAGGAGTATCGTCAATTTTTAATGCGCACAAAGTGGTGCAACGAGGAAATTTACAAACTATTTTTTGAGTGCCCGCCAGTGCGTTTCGATCAGGTTGAGAGTTTTCTGATGGATTTGAGGAAAACTGTTTATGGGTCGGATTACTCGCCGAACGACTATGCGTCACTGTATGGACAAAAAAAAATTAAAGCGGATTTATCGGACCCGGACTGTATATCGAAGGACATTCTGACTACCTATGGCAACTACTATAATCGCCTTGAAGAACTTAATCAAAAGGGGGCCTCACTGTACCGGCGGCCGCCACCCATAAATATGTCCAAAGAGATTTTTGCTCAAAATATGCGTAAACTCTTCCGCAAGTACGATCTGTCTACCTACTATGAAGAGATATGTGTGCCAGCACTGGTGACAGCAAAAGATGGCAAAATGCCCACAGGTCCTATTGACCGTTATACGCTGCGCAAGTATTAGAAACATTTAGACTATTCGATTTTCAACTTACACGTGTTGCCATTCGTGAAAGAGCGGCAGGATGCGATTGGAGCGTGAAACAGGAACAAAAATCATTGCGTATTTTAAATAAACTTTCGTGTCCTGCAGAAAAGGTTGTGTTAATTGCAGCAATCATTAATTCTTTTTAGCCACTTACATTTGTCTTCATAAAATTAAAGTCGCTGAGATAGTTGAACACATTGACCACTAAGTTGTAGCGGGTGCATTCCTCCGGTGCGTAGCAGCGATTAAGCTCGTTACAATTGATATCCAGTTTAAGATTGTGGAAGTACTCGTAGCAATTGATTAGAAGAGACTGCAGCAGTGCAACATCCTCAGTGGCCAGATCAAAACAAGAACTCTTATTGGCCAGCAGTGTGGCATAGTTGGGCAGCGACCAAGGCCGGCAGCAGTTTGAGGTATGTACTTCCGGTTCACAGAACGCCTGATAGCTGGGAACAGAACCGATTTGATCTTGCAACTGGCACATGGCTAGCATGCCATTTAAATCGAACAATGAGTCTGTGGCATTGGGTCCAATGCGCTGCACCACAAAGTGAGAGAATGATTTGTGCGGCGAGGAATCACAAAAAAACCCTTCGATGGGCTGCCGCACTCTTGAGTTTGACCACCCGTCGCTGGGCAATGCGGCCTGCTTAAGAATGCGCCATGTGCTCTTCTTGGTTTGTACACGCTCGCGATGCTCATCTTCATCAACGAAAGTGGTATTGTGGCCGTACTCAATCTGCTCGCTGCGTCTAGTCGGCTCTAGCGATGAGGAATTGCTGTCGTTGGTCACCTCGTAGTCACGAAACACTCCGCTGTCGCCAATCCACTTGTCGTCCAGTGGACTTTTGGTCGCTTTCAGTCGCTTGTTGATGAGCTTCATTTTGTACGCTATATCGTCGTGTTCATTTTTCTTGTGCTCCTTGCGACGCTTATTATTTTTATGTTTTCGACGCTGGTTTTTGTGTCGCCTGTGGTTGGGATGCTGATGGCGCGGCATACCCCGTGACTTTTCATATTGCAGCTTTTGCAACAGATCCGAGGGATTGGAGAACAAGGCACCGTTGCCATCAATTTCCTGCTCCAGATTATGCCAGGCAGTCAGGCGTTTGCCAATTTCGGTGCCTCGCGTTTCGAAGCCCTGCAATATGTGTTGTAAATCAAAGTGTGAGCATGCGTAGACATTATTTATTGGAGTATGATTGATGTGATACGAACCAAGGTGGGGTCACTAAAGTCGGGTAGGTCGTTCAAAATTAATGCCACTATTATGCAGGCTACGCAATAAACTGTGATTGAAACGACAACCAAATATGGTCGCCGTGCTAGCACATGATAATACCAGTTCATCTTCTCCGAGTCAAAACACAACATTCCGAGGCAACGTCAACAAATAAGCTCGACAAGGTTTTGCAAATTAAAGCGATTAGATTGGATTCATCTTGTTTTGTTTTGCGACAGCTGCAGTCGCAGCATGTGGAATTTTAATGTAACCTTGAGCTTGTGGCGTGATGGCGGATGTCCTAGGGACCGTGCTATTGTTGTTGTTTATGTTATAGATACTGTCTGGACATGCCTAGCAAATTTCAGTTTAGTTGGAACTTGATCATCAGTTTGTCTTGTTGTGACTGCAAATGGATTGATAACGTTTATTAAACGCACGCGAAAGAAATCTCAGGCAGAGAAATTAAACTAAAACGAATAAAAGAATGCGAATGCAAAAATGCGCAAAAACACAAGCAAAATGCACTAGAGACGTATGAAACATTGATTCTTTCTAAGCGATAAGTATCGAGCCAGATTCATGGTATCGATGTATGCATAACGTATTTCTTATATTTATAATTTTAACAGATTTTAATAAATGTCTATAAATACATTTGAATCAGGCTTAACTTCGATTTGATATTTGCACTAATAGGTACATTTTATTTTATTTATTTATTTTTATTTCCCATTTTACTATTAATCACATATTTCAATATTAACTTGTGTGCTCTTCAAATGTTAAAATCAGACTGAAACTACGAAAAGGGCCAACCGCAAATAATGTCAAGACATTCAACGCTGCTTTGTTTAATTCTCACAAAGAGATAATGTAAACAAAAAGACAGTGTAAATAATCCACGATATCTTAATGATATTCATTTATGTTAACTCCCCAGTTGTGAGGATCTTAATTAAGGGAGATATTCTACTTTATGGGAATCATACATTCTAAATGATTTTTAAAAAAATAATAATAAAATGTTTGCTTATTGGGTTGACTAGTTTTTATGTATTCTTAAAATCGATCATTTTAAAATGAACTTGTTGAAATAGATGGTTCCGATAACATCAGTTCGATAAGTCAACCTTTTCCTTCTAGTCGCAGCTGATTAGCAGAATTTTTCTTAGGATATAAACAATAATATAAACTGTGATTAAAATGCGCCGCCGAGTTGGTCTAGGTGCCATACAGCAACAAAAGTTGGCTGCCGAGAAATACAAAGGCAAAGGAGCCGACATACAGGAATCGCAATTGGAGCAAATGACCAAACAAATGGAGGTTTTTCGCATTAAATTGGAGGACTTTGCCATGAATCACAAGGACGATATTCGCAAAAATGCGCAATTCCGTAAGCAATTCCAAGAAATGTGTGCTGCAATTGGAGTAGATCCTCTGGCCACTGGAAAGGGCTTCTGGAGCGTGCTAGGCATGGGAGATTTCTATTATGAGCTTAGCGTGCAAGTTGTCGAAGTATGCCTTGCAGCCAATCACAAAACTGGTGGTCTAATGGAATTGGACGAACTACGCCGTCGACTAATTGCGGCACGTGGTCAAAGTGCGGTTCACCAAGAGATTACCAAGGAGGATATTCTAATGGCGGCAAAGAAACTGATTATCTTTGGAAATGGGTATGGTCATTAGCATTAGCATTAGTGCATTGCATTTTTTAACATTTCTCTTTCAGCTTCGTTGTTCACAAGCTTGGCAAAGGCAAGTACATTGTCCAATCCATACCGGGCGAGCTAAGCATGGAGGAAACTAACATACTTAGTGCAGCATCTAATACTGAAAATGGCTGTGTAACCCAAAACGATCTGATGAAAAATTTGGGGTAAGCTTAAAATCCAATTATGCGGGCAAACTCTGGAATATTTTTGCTTTTAGATGGACCGAATACCGAACAAAGCAAGCGCTGGAAAAAGTATTAGGCGAGGGCCTCTGTTGGATTGATAGACAATCGAATGAGGAACCGAGCTACTGGTTCCCTAGTTTGTTTCCCGGTCGCAATATGTAAATCGTTGTCTCATAATTGAATTGAACACAAATTTATTTAAAACTATTTAACGAGTATGTACATATAATCTAAGAATTATAAAATATAAGTGCATATATGCTTTTAAAACTTTCTCTAGTTGTCTCCAGCTGCGCTGCTCCTCAGTATCTGGTTTTCGGCCTGCAGGTCGCACTTCTTTCTGTGCATGCTGTCGAGTGCGTCTTCAAATTTATTTGTTAGATCCTGTAACAGATCCTTGTAGTGAGCTTTCATCTGCTTATATGAAATTAAATAGCTCTCCATTTGGGATTCGAATTCTTTTTTGCTGTTAAAAAAGGGAAATAGACTTTAGCTTTCCATAATAGTTTAGATACAGATTCTACTCACTTTTGCAAATGCTGAGATTCATTTTTGATGGCACACTGTTCCACTTCCAAAAGACGCTTGTTGCAAGACTCAACATGCATCTCAAGTTTCTCATTCTGTTTAAGGGTTTCTTTGTACTTGAGGGCAACTCGATTGATTCGCGATTCCAGCGTTTGCACTACCGATTTGTGTTCGACAGCTTCATTTTTCAGCTGCTTGTAGAGATATTTATTAATGTAATCTTTAAAAACTAAACTCAGATGAATGGTTTTTCTCACCTTTTCACGTAGCGACGTTATTGTTTTGTCCTTTTCAGCCAGCTTTGTTCTAAGTTGAGCGACTTCACTGTCCACACGGTTGGCGGCCTCATCCATGATGCTGCCGATGTTAAAGGCCAGATGGTTGGCCTCCTCCTTATATAGCTCCGCACGCTTTTCAGCCTCTTCCTTTTCACTGACGGCTGCCTCACTGACGCCGAGCGCATCCTGAACCTTACGCATGGCCTCCACCTCGCGCTTCTTGCTGTCCTCTAGCAGCGTTTGTGTGTACAGCAGCGATTTTTTTAAATCTTTAAGCTGCTTCTGTAGACTCGTCACCTTAGCCAGATTATTTTCACGAGCGGCTGCCTCATGGTGGAGTCCCTTCAGCTTGGATTGCAGCTGTTCGATCTGGTCGCCACAGCGCTGCTTGTGCTCGTGCAAGGCTTTAATGAGATTCGCCTGCGTACGCATTTTCGCGTTTTGTTCAGCCAACTTGTCTTCCAGAATTTGTACGGTTTTATTGTGGTTTTGCGCAATCTAAACTTATAATTTTTATATGACAAACACTAAATCCAAAGCACTCTTGCGTCCTGGAACAACGCTCACCTGCTCCTCATTGACCGCCAGCGGCATCTGTGCCCGATAACTCTTTAGTTCCGTCTCCATGTTCTGAATGGTGCGCTGAGAGCACTCCTGTATAGCCTGAAGACCGCGTCGCTCCTTCTGCAGCGCCTTTATCTGGGCCATGGCCTTGGCCAAAGCATCGTTAGTCAACAACAGTCGCTGCTGTATATTTTCACTGCTGTCGGAGCACATTACTTTCTTGAACTTGTCCAGTTCGCCGGTCAGGAAACGATTCTCATCCAGCACACCGCTTATCAGCGTGCGCAGATCTGATTGCTCGTCCCGAAACTTCTTCAAATCCTCGTTGGTTTGCTTTATCAGTCGCTCAACGCACAGTGCCACATCGCCGGCTCCGCTGTTTGTGAAGAGTGAGAGAGAATTTAAAGCCGTGTTGTATTTGTGTGTATTCTTAAGTCACACCTCGGGAACTCATAGTCTATGGCCTCCTGAGTCATTCTAAACTTCTTAACAATAGGTTTTATAACATAAAACAACTAATTTTTGGTGTACTCTACAGAGTCGATGTTTAATTATATTTTCAATGCATTTGGCAGATTTTCTTTGTCTGCTGTCACCATTTGACAGCTCAATGACCTGCCAGCAGGCACACATATGTGGTATACACAATTTGACTGGCGCTGTTTTGACCAGACCGTGTTACCCTAGCAACGCCTTGTGGCAAAGTGTAAACACTTTGTTTGGTCAAGTTTGTGTTCGATTCTTAGTTGGCTTTAAGGATGCCGTTGTTCAACAAGAAATTCGAATCGAAGCCGATACCAGCGCGTGTGAATCGCGTTAATATTGGCTTCCCTGTTGTGAACGAGGAGATTGAGGATTTTCGCAATATTTCCCTTAATCTGGGCAACAAAGAGCTACGATTTGCCGATGGCATTTGGATGCATTCGGCGCGGAAAGGGGATGTCGATGATATGCTGCGTTTGAACAAGAGGTTCCGTGCATTGGAGGAGGTAAACAATATGTGCAATTTAAAGATTGAAGTAATGCTGGATTTGCTGGCTGAACACGCCACAGAGTTGAACGAACTGAAGCCGAAAGACAATTGTAAGTCAATGGCTTGAATATAGAAACGAATTTAATAAATTTCCTGTTTTTTTTTTCAGAACAAAGTTACAAATCTGCTGTATGTTTTCATTTTATTTTGTAAATAAAGAGTGATAATTTAAATATTGATAAGGCAGTTCAAAAATCTCTAAATACTCAGTTTAAGGCTTGATTGGATTACTTGGATGGCCAATCGCATTGTTTGTGCTTATTTGTGACCCCCTTTATCACAATGCACATATTATTTAATCAAGCAGCTAAGGGTCTATCACTTAATGCCCCAATCATTTCACATGCTCGTTGAAACTTATCAATTGGTAAAGTATTATGCAGAGGCCCAAACGGTAACATTAGTGCAATGCGCCCTGGCCGCCGGGTTGGCTTTGTTGACTAGCCCATTGGGAATTAATTTGGATTTGTTGGACTAACGTTCGATGAATGGACTCGTTGGTCAAATTGTTCGCATTGTTGTCGCCATTGGCAGCAATCTATAGACGCCATCGGTTTGCCGACAAGCTGCCGCTTGGCTTCCGCTACCATTTATTACGGTGGTTGATAAACCGGTGAGGGCCAGTTCACCGATAACCAACGGACTCGATAGGGAAACCCATTCTAACAGTTAAAATAAACAAATGGCTAGGGTGCACAAATATATGAAATTTACATGAGTCTCTCTATCTATTTTCCCTCGGTCTCTTGCTTAGTGGAGTAGTACGGCGGTGCTTAGCTTATTTTTGGATCGTAGCTGGCGATAAAGCCAAGTGCGGAATTCACGAACGTAGTCCAATCGTAGACCGCGTCCGTCCCTCTGTACATAGTCGCATATGTACATAGCTGTGTCGATATCGGGACACTATATCGACTACTGTATATTTACGCATTTATATTGATGTGCGATAAGCGAAACGGCTTATAAAACACATTTATTTAGTTGTTCCCACCGATGGTGACGACCACGACGACAAACGTGAGCACCTCGCTGCCGAAGGGGTAACACTTGTTCGATTCGTGTATTACAGTAGTTTGTTGATAGCCAGCCGATCGTACGGACGCACACGATACGATTCCAGAGATCGATGTGCCTACAATACAATACGAATACTGTTTACCCAGTGAAAAACAACAGCAATAACAATCGCTAGCAGAAAACAAAACACACAACTATTTAAAAAAAAAAATAACACAACAAATACAAAAAAAAATAAAAACAAAAACTAAAACACATGTTCAATAAAATGTTTGCACGCTTTGGTTTTGGATGCGCCTCTTGCAAAAATGGCAATGTTTTGAGCGTTGGAGCCCAATTAACTTTGTGATGTGGCATTAGGTAACAAAAGGCGCCTCTATCAGCAGAATGTGCTGCTGGTTTAGCACATTCATCAAAAATGAAAAGATATAAAAATAAAAATAAAAAAATAGCCATATCAGCAAGTTTCAGTTGGACGTGCTTCGCAAAGTGATTAGGAACTAAGTAACCAGCAGTCGATCGTCAAAGTCCGGCGTTGTCGTTTGTCCATTTATATTTCTGGGCGCCTGAAGACGCGCGTAGTTTTGATTTTCCTGAAACCTTTGCTCGCCATAAACAAATTGTCTATCAAGCAATAGATATTTTGTTGTTTGGAACGAGCAGCTACCTAATAAATGATACCATATAAATCAATTGAGTGAATGCCAATCAAATGGGGGCAACTGTGATAAATCTACCACTCAAATGGATCATGCCGAGTGTTCCTATATAAACAGACGATCGTTCGATCGGTTAGTCGGTTCGTTTAGACAAAATGTGTTTTATGGGTATTTGGTGCAACGAATCAATCCACATACAAATGAGTGTTAAAACGTGTGAAATCTGAAATTCATTTTGGCAATACTTGGAAAATGTTCAACTATTTAATTAAGTGCAAAGCAATTAAAAATGCATTTATAAAACTTATTAAAATAAATGCCATAGTTCAATTTTATTTGAATAAATTCTTTACTGAGCATTGCTTAAAGTATACAATTATTGTTATTGCTGATATCAAAGTTTTCGAGTGTATAACGTAATCTAGTTTGAAAAAGGCTAAATAGAAAAACTCTTTTGTTTTCAGTGTCTTCTATCAGCCTACGCCTTTAGTGGGTAGCGATTTGATAAATGAGCATTATCGCATTTATGATTTATTGTTGTATAAATGGGGTCTGTCGCTATTTAATAATAATGAAACCCGAAATGCCATAATTTATATGTGAGCCAAGGATTTGTATGTTCATATTTATGTATAAGTATATACACACTTAGCCATGTGGGTGTGTGTGTGTGTGTGTGTATTCTATTTGTATGTGGATCACCCGCTTTAAATGGCCAAGTAAATAAACAAAAGAAAATTGTACACTCAGCGGCCGCCAGCGGCAAATAAAATGTGTGAAAAATGTGTGCGAGAGGCAGTGGAAAATGCAACGTCTAAATAAATAAATAAATAAAAACCTGAGCAGCATCGAATCGAGAACCAAATGTTTACTATAAAACTAAAAACAAATCGATTGATACGCTAATTATTTAATCCTTGTTATAATATTAAGAAAATGTGTTATTAAAGGAATTTCTTTTCTAGATACAAAGCACACAATCCGTACTTTAAAGTGTGCAATATTTAATGAGTATTTGATAGCTTATCAGCCAAGACTAATAAGTGATCTGAAAAAGTGCAAAACAATGTCTAAGCTCGGCTAACACAAATTTATATGATGGTCTCGACAGTAATAATTATGAAACAACTGCGACTGCAATATTTAGCGACCATCTGGTTCTTAATTGGCATCTGTGGTCTGCCCACAACATCTGGGCACTTTATCGATTATACAGGTGGGTGTAAAACTTAAAGCACTGATGTGAACTTTCCTGTATGCATATTGAAGGGTATTCAAATATATCTTAAAGCGCGTCTAAATCAAAGTTTCTTTTTTTAGCAACGCTTTTTGATAAGATATTTTTTTTTAATAGGCCAACAGCTTTTTTGTGTTTTCATTTTAAACGATGTATTTGCCTGATTGCATATACTCTTCCTTTTTATAGAGAACACAGAACTGATACAACAACGCGCCGGCTACGACGTCAGGCTGCAGTGCAATCTGACGGGCCTGGTGGATGAGCGCACGATGACGGATAACAAGATACACTGGTACTTCAAGGTGGGCATGGCGAAATCTTAATGGAATCATAGCTTATTTCTTTTGTCATTTGCAGCAATGCAGCGACAACAATTGTTACCAGCTGGAATCTGGCGATGACTGGACGGCGCTGCCCTGCGAGTCCACACTCTGTCGCGCCGAACTCTGGCTGCATAATGTGACCGAACGTTACTCGGGTCTGTACAAGTGCAGCATTAATCCGCACGTTTTGGATGCGACGCAAGCGGTGGACGTGCAACTGGTGCGCACCTATCAGCTGGATGTGAAAAGTAAGTGCCCCACATGTTGTGTTCCGGGCCCTACTTATTTTGGCAACCTTGTTTAGACAGCTCTCTGGCCGCGCCCGAGTTCTTGGATGCCTATCCCAGCAATAAAACCGCCAGCCAGGACACTCGAGTGCTGTTCGAGTGTCGCGTGCACAGCGAGGAGCATTTGACTATCAAATGGTTTAGACGGCAAGGCTATGGCGGATACATGTCTGCACCAGAAACACCTCAGCCGTCAATTGGCAACTCCAATTTCAG
The DNA here is from genome assembly GCA_004143845.1 of Drosophila lacertosa. Lineage (NCBI taxonomy): Eukaryota > Metazoa > Arthropoda > Insecta > Diptera > Drosophilidae > Drosophila > Drosophila lacertosa. The sequence continues at coordinate 301,260 of SCDZ01000037.1, forward strand.
CGCTCGCTATGTACGCTACAATGGTCGCACCTATGAGCTGCTTTCCACATCGTCGGAGAAGCTGATCAGTCCACAGATTTACCTCAGCAAACTAATACTGAGCAGCGTGCGGCTGCGGGATGCTGGCTACTATGCATGTGTGGCAATCAGCTACCGAGGACATAAAATAAGAGAAGCCTATCTAGAAGTCTTGCCACCTGACGACGAGTTGGACTACTGGACGGACTACACTGACAGCGATGAGTCCGTAACTGACGATGGCAGCGATCCTCGTGAGTTCCTACTACTATTCCTTATGCCATTGGGCCTGGCGCTGCTGCCGCTCAGCGTTTGGGGCGGATACATGATTTATAAGCGCTGCAACAGCCGCAGCGAGTGCGAGCGCATGGAGCAGCAGTATTCCGATGAGGAATTGGACACGGAACGCTACGTGCTTGGCGGCAGTTGACACTGTTGCGATATGTGGCGATGTGTATACGCTTAGAACGCGTGGGACCAAAGACTGTGTTTACGTTAAGATTATAAAACATGTACAATAAATTATGAATAGTGAATAGGTTTTAAAATATATATATTGTAAATAAGTTAGCGCATTTCCACTTTCATTCGGTGGACCGAGTTTTCTTCTTACATATTTTTCAGTTTCTAGCAACACATTTCTTTAAACTCTTTTTTTTCATGAATATCAAAATTATTTCTCGTCTTTCAATTCCGGCAGAAAGTCTCTCATCTAAACAACAATCAGAAGTTACGGCCGTTGAGCGTCTTTAAATCTGATTTGTGATCAATCTTTGGTAACTGATGATCTTTGAAATTTATGTACAGTTTTATCTGTTGCGCCATTACGGCGTGCGAGTTTATTTTTTGCGGCTGTACCTAAGCGTTGTCAATCAGGAAGCGCCTATAGAAGGAGTTGCCATCCAGGAGCAATCATAAAGAAGCCCTTCTTAACGGATAAAGTGCAGCAAAAGAAAAGACGACAACAAGAGGTCATTATGTCCAGTCATAGTTACCGTACCACAACCGTAGAGTATTACGAATACCTGGTGCCGGAGTTTCGTGAAATAATCGACGAGTCTGTGCTCTGGCCTTTGCAAGCGGCTGTTTCGAACAGTTATGTGACACGTCCACTTAGCTCAGTTAACTATCTGACTGGTCTGCAAGATCATATGGCAATGACTTGCGGCAACAATCAGCATAGTGATCTAATCTACGATGTGGGTCAGTGTCGTCAACGTCAGACCATAATCGAGTATAGTGAGCCGGAGGAATCAGACCCTACTTCTTCGCCACCCAATCCCAGGTATGAGAATCATAATGAACGAGATATCGCAAAGGAATACGAGACTGGAAATGAAAATCGAGACTCTACAGTAACGGAACCAATTTCCAATAAAAAAAGACATGGCAAAAATATATATCAGGCAAAGCAGGGCTATTTGGTAGAGGAGCCCACCAGTGAATCCGAGGAGGATGATCAAAGCACTTTATAGACTTTCTGGTGAAAAGGAAAACGCACAGGCAAATCTGTTATGCGATCTGAATGTTAATTGGCCATTGTCCTGATGCTAAGAACACATACACTCGAATATTTATATATTTTTTTTCTGTCGCCAATTGGTGTTTCATTGTTGCTAAGAGTAAGCATTATTATGAACGAATAAACTCAAATTATATATTTTCTATAAGTTTCACAAGTTGTTGGGCTTAATTCCTAATTTGCGACATCTAATTTGGCATTGGGTTCGTTCAATGCGACGGCTACATAATTTGATTATTAGCACATGTTTACCTACACTCTCTTGTTTTCACTAGCACGCTTACTCTGAACGCGCTCTCACTCTCTGTCTGTGTTCGCCGCTCTCTCTTGTTTGGTGCCAAGTAGCCTATCGGTGCGATGCTTGCTCAGTTGCCGCGTAGAGTTTGCTGTTGGTTGACGTGCTCGCGGTGTGGTGTGTTGTTGTAAATTCGCTTAAAAGCAAAAGCAGCTCATACGACAAATAAACAACTATTTTTAGGCTGTGAAAATATCGAAAGTGCTGTAGTGCAAATACGTTCACATAAATATATATTAATAAACTGCAGCGGCAAACAAGAAGCTGCATAAAAGTTTACATACATCATGTCGCCGTTTGACTGCAAATCACGGCGTGGCACTAAAATATCAGTTATAATACTGGGCAGCGCGCTATGCTTTGTAATGATGGCTTACTTTGTCTTTGGCGATAGCAACGATGAGCAGGGCTTAAAAAAGCTACGCATGATATCAATTGTGAGCATTAGCCAAACATTAATTTACAATGCGCATATTAAGTATGTCATTTACATATGTATTAATGTGTGTGCCTTGTGTTTTGTGTGTGTGGTTTCTACAGCTGTTTCGCCATGGTGCCAAGAATCCAACTGGCTTCTATCCCAACGATCCGCATGCGGCGCACGACTGGCCGGAAGGCCTCGGGGCACTCACACCGGTAAGTTACCACGGAAATTGCGAAACCCAGCTCAATCTTGGTTTCAGCTAATGACTGTTTTTGCAATTGCAGAAGGGCAGCCTGCAGTCATATAAATTGGGACAGAATCTGCGCATGCGCTATTATCGCCTGCTACCGTCGAACAGCATTTACACACAGCAGCAGGTGCATGTTCTGAGCTCCGCCGCGGAACGCTGTGTGGTGCGTCAAAGTCATACAATTATCTGATGATAAGAGAACTGTGTGTCTTATCAGTTGGTAGTTATCTTTTAGATGAGCGCTCAAAGCGTTTTGGCCGGCCTGATGCCACCGCTGGATAACAACAATGTATTGCCCATACCCTGGCAGCCAGTGGCTATAAACACCCTAGCCCGCAACGATGACATTGTAAGTTTTTCATCTAGCCAATCGACGTTTATATAATGACAACCTCTTGAATATGTCCACAGCTACTGGCCCAAAAGAAGCCGTGCTTTAAATATGACACCATATTACAGAAGCTATACAAAACTCCGCCACCAGAGTTACAACAGTTGAACGACGACAACAAGGCGCTCTTCAAGCTGCTCAGCAAGAACACCGGCAAGGTATAGAAAAAAGCTACAAACTCTCAGCAGTTAATTTTGTGTATACTTGCAGAACATTTCTAATGTGCTCGACGTGGAACTGTTGTACACAACACTAAAAACCGAAGAGGAGGTGAGCCTCGCGCTGCCCGATTGGACAGAGAACATATATCCAGAGGAAATGCGACCATTGGCTGAACGCAGCTATACATTATTTACCGAAACGCATCTCATGAAGCGCATTAAGGGCGGCGCTTTCCTTACCGAAATACTGAAGAAAATGCAAAACAAACGCAGAAAGAATTTAAATCCAGATCGCAAAATATTTCTATATGCAGCGCACGATGTTACATTGGTGAATGTGATGAACTCCTTGGGCATTATGGACCAGACGGCAAAGCTGCCGGAATATGCATCGGCGTTGGTCTTTGAGCTGCACCACAGCAAATCCTTCGCTGATGATGATTTCGAAGTGAAGGTAAGCAAGAAAACAATTTGCAAATTATTGTTTGGACATTATTCTTATATATGTCGAGTCTACACAGCTGGTCTACTATTTCAATAGCGAGGATAAGTTTCCCAAAGAACTAAGCATACCCAATTGTGATGCGCCCTGTTCACTGAGTCAATTTGGCGCCTCGCTGGAGCCACTCTTGCTGGACAACTATGATGATACCTGTGAGAATCCCTCAATGGACTGCAAGACTTAAGCTTGAGTGAAAGCTAAAGCAATATTGTTATGTTTTTTCTTTTGTTCAAACTTTTTGAAAATGTAGCCATGTTGGACAAAATACATTTTAAATTTTAGTTGTTAGTTCAGATTACATTCCTAAGCACATCTTTTCAAAATCAAGTATTTCAAATTCAAAATCTAGAACCTTTATCTTCAGCGTATAGGAAGTAAATAGGTACCTCCACCGCATCCCTGACGCGAACGATTTCTTTATGGCTAATTAGACGAATTGCAGCAAGTCCATAGAACAACATAGGGAGGCCTGTGTCAAGTACGGTTTGATTGCATTCATGTATGTACTTATCGTTTAGGGGACTCACCAAGATTTATGACTTTCAAAAAACGAAAGAATTTATCTTCCATTGAAAGATCCTGCACTTCACGCTTGCTACAGTGATACTTAATGTACGGATAGCAAGCTGTGCGTAGGATATGATAGTTTGTGCCCGTGTCGAGTGTCCAATTAAAGTGTGACATTCCGCGTTGGTCATTTTTAACATCCTTAAACTAAATGCATTGCTTTTTTTTAGACCTGGGAAATATCGAAACTCTCATTTTACTCACTTTAACAAAATATGATGTCCAAAATGGCTCATGGCACTGTTTTAAATAAGCTGTCAAGACTTCGGAAGCTTGGGGCTTCAGTAGAATCCGCGTAAGTTGCATTTTCTAATCGAACGCAACAGTTTTATGGCATAAAACAGCATTCGTGCATATTTATCTATATAAACAGCTGTTTTCGTTTAGCAGCGTTGCCATTCAATCGAAATCGATAACTTTCTTTAAATTGGCGGGCTTTTTAAAGAGTTGAGTTTTCTTTATTAGATATTTGTTAAATTGGAATTGGCTTGTAAGATATCAATTAGGATCGTTGTTTTCTACGGAGCGCCATTACGGAAAGCATAATGTTAAAACAGAGCATTTTGATATGCTTCCAATTCATAATGAGCGTCTTTTGACATATGAGAAAGGTTCCGAAGAGCGTGTTCAAATTAAAGCGGTACTTATGGAATTCCTGAATAAAGTTGAGCCTGTCCCAATGGTAATAGGCGGCAAGGAAATTTACAGCAAATGTGAAATGGTACAGAGGTTACCCTTCAATGTTAGTCATTTTATTGCGCGGTATGTAACTATTTATTTGTGAAAATGCACTGTAATCAATTAATCCCATAAACACAGCTACAATCATGCCGATCGGCAGGACATTGAAACGGCTATTAAAGTGGCAACCGCGGCACAAGAAAAGTGGGATAAGACAAGGCTTAGCGAACGCATGGGCATTTGGGGGACAGCTGCCGATTTGATTGCCCGGAAGTATCGTATGCAGATTGTGGCGGCAATTATGCTTGGACAGGGAAAGACACTTTGTCAGGCTGAGATGGATGTCGCTGAGCTGGTGGATTTCATACGCATCAATCCAATATTTTTACGCGATCTGGCAAACTATACGCCAATTAACGATCAACCCAAAAACTGCTGTAACCACATGACATTACGTGGACTTTCCGGATTTGTAGCCGCAATAAGTCCATTTAACTATACCAGCATTGCTGGTAATTTGGCCTATACGCCAGCACTGATGGGAAATGCTGTGCTCTGGAAGCCTTCAGACTCGGCCATTCTATCTAATTGGTATGTCTTCAAGGCCATGCGAGAGGCAGGTGTCCCAGATGGCGTGGTTAACTTTATACCAGCTAAGGCAACCCGCTTTTCGAACATTATAACAAACAGCTCTCATCTGGCGGGTATTCACTTTACGGGCAAAGCAGACGTGCTAAAAGCGCTTTGGAAAATGGTTGGACAGCGAATTGAGTTGTTTAAAAATTATCCACGCTTGATCGGTGACTGTGGCGGTAAAAATTTTCATTTTGTGCATAAGTCGGCAAATCCAGAGACTGTCGTGGCCTGTACCATACGAGCAGCGTTTGAGTATGCCGGTCAAAAGTGCTCCTCCTGCTCTATGCTATACGTGCCACAATCGCTGTGGGAGTCTGATATAAAGGATCAAATGGTAGAGATAACAAGCAAGCTCTTTGTCAGCGACGCCACCTATTGCGACTGTTTTTACTCGGCCCTCATTGATAAGAAAGCATATAATCGGATCTTCAGTTATCTGAAGTACATACATAACAGCGCCACCTGCTCACTGCTCACTGGTGGCACATGCTCAAAAAAACGTGGGTACTACGTGGACCCAACCATTGTCCTTGTAGAGGACCTCGATGATGCACTGTGCAAAGAGGAGCTGTTAGGTCCCATTCTCTGTGTATACGTCTACAAGGACGAGAATTTGCGTGCGACAATGAATAAAGCCGCTGAAGTAAACCACGGACTCACGGGCTCAATCTTTGCCGCTGATAATGCCTTTATCAGGGACGCGTGCGAAGTATTTAGATCCAACGTTGGCAACCTAAACATAAACGATAAATGCACCGGTTCAGTGTTGGCCAAGCAGCCATTTGGAGCTGGACAAATGACTGGGACCAATGAGAAGTTAGGTAGTCCACAATATTTACTTCGCTGGACATCGCCCCAGGTCATAAAAGAGTCGTTCGTTCCACATGTGAACGTCTATTACCCCTATATGGAGATCACCGAGAGCGCAATGAATACGAAGAACTTGTTATCGGATCTTAAAGAAAAGGACAATGAAAATCTGGCAAATCCTGAATAATAACGACCATATTTTAGACATCTTCAAAATTGTAAAGTTTTAAAAATTTTATTTTTTAGAATAAACAAAAATTATGGTAAATCTATAAGGGTTTTTAATGGTTATGTATTTAGGTAATACAGTTATTAAATTCACGTAGCAAGAAATTTAAGTATACGTGCTTTGAGATATATGTCTAAAACGAAACATTTTTTAAAGCACCTAAAAATTATATTATAATTATAAATACGTTCGAAAGCTTGGAAATTTCTTGGGCTGCTTGCCAAATGTTTCAAATATATTGGTGGCACAAAATGAAATGTCTGATCGGCATAAACTGCAGCACGGAGTTGGCATAACAATCATATACCTAACTCTGCTACTCTCGATTCCAGCCTCAACCAGCGCAAGTAAATTTAAACAAAGGACCAGAGCGTCACTAAATCCAGCCCACAACGAGGCCCCCACTTTAAAGCGTCCTGTGGCCAGCAGCAGAGTTAATATACCCCGTATCTATGCAGCCTACCGGGTGCTATTGACGGAGGGTGGCGGCGATGCCAAAATAAATGTGGGTGAAATTGGCAAGAAAATAGCTGTGGTAGAAGAGGAAGAGGACGAGGCCATACAGAAAAGTGTAGATGCTTTCAAACAAAGTGCTGTGACAGGCATACAAACCGTAATAGTAAAAAATCTAAAAGAAAAGGTAAAGGATAAGAAATCTTCAAAAACATCATTGACGACCTCTGACAATGCTGCCAAAGTAGAGGATAGTAAATGTGCACGTATTGAAAATGTTAAAGACGTGGATGACAAAGAGAAGGAGAAAGAGAAAGAGCAGCTTGAAAAGGATAATCCAACATTACAGGGTCTGCTTGTAGTCAACATGGATCCATCGTCAAAGTCAAATAAATTGCGTGTGAAGACTTTAGAAACAGTTGGAAAGTCACATGAAAAGGTAGCTGAATTGGATTCGGCTGAACGGCGGATAGCAGAGTTGAATCGGGTCTATAAGGAGTTCATGAATGCCTGGAAGAGGCCAACACCAGAGTCCAGGGGCTTCAGCTTGTTAGGTAAAGCCAATAAATACCCACCGAGGCCCATTAATTTGAATGCACTGAACGAGTTAATGAACGTTGTCGAGAATCTGCAGCAATCGAATCCGGTGGATGATATTGTCAAAGCCATCAATGATGCAATGAATCCGGATCTTGAAGGTCCCCTTAGTTCCAACAGGCCAACTGTAAACAGCAATAATCTGGTGCCAACCGGTCAAATTCCAGTGGTGAAAAGAAGAATCAGCAGCCGATCATCGAAAAAGTTCAAACGCGTTGTTTCCAATGTCCCAGCCGATATGAAGACTGGCAGCCTTTACGAAGAATACAAGAAAAAACTCAATGACATCCTCCAGGAACAAGACCATTCACACACATCCCTGGCCACCCAGGTGAAAGTACCGATCCAAGCTGGCACTGTGAAAAAGCTCTGCGCATTAACCCAATGCCACTGCGATGAAGGAAAGCCCCAGATTATGTCTGTCGACAGCGCTGGACCGAAACTATCCAACAACCTGACGCCATGTCACTGTGAGGCAACACGACCTGCCAGCTCGGGCTTAGAAGGTGACACGGTCAAAATAACCAATGGCCTGGCGCCGTGCCACTGTGGGGACATAAGAGGCCCTAACATGGCCGACGTCATCAATGCATGTGTTCTAGATGCGCGAACTGGCAAAACCGATAAACATCTAAAGGACTTGAATACGTGTAAGCAGGCGAACAAGGACAATAAGCTGAATGGCGGCCTGAAGCCGTATTACCTATCAAACTCGAAGCACAGGCAAATGGTTTGGAATGACGTGCCATTGATCAGGCCAGGAAGTCCGCGCAAAACTGAAGCAACTAAGCAGAATGTGCCCAAAAATGATAAAGTTACACAAACAAATGGTCGGGAGCCCATTGTAGCCAAAAGTTGTGCATCAAAGGCTAAGAGTGAGCAAAATGTGGTTAACAGTTCGTTGAGAAAAAATGATTCGCATTCAGAATCAACTGTTAAAAGGAAAAATCAGTTGCAGCACATCCTTAAGGTATTCCAATCCAAGCATCGTTCCATGAATGTGAGAAAAACCCGCAAGCGTGGCTTAGCCAAGTTTATTAATGGCATAGAGGGCACGCCAGCCAATTTAGCTTTTCCCGAAGTACTCGTCAATAAATTCGGGCAGACGCCTGAGACTGGTGGCAAATTGATTGAGAACATGGCGAAGCAGTTGAATGTGTCGCCCATGGAGATGGCGCAACATATTGCCTCGTCTAGTGGCCAGTCAATGGGCGCTGGAACATATCCGATGCAGGCCAACATAGGTAAGTTAAGCGAAGCTCTGCAAATATTTAGCTTACAAAGATTTTTAAAAAGCAAGCCAGACCATCGGTGGCCAATTACCAATGGCAACAACAAATCTGAAGACAGCTACAAATTGTCAGGCGGGACAACAGGGACAAGCGGGCAACATAGCGCCAATGTTGGAAAAGATTTTAGATCGCTTAGAGTGCATGCAGGAATTTGGCAATAATCAGGGGCCAGCAGAAAAACTACCGTGTTGCTTTGCCGATCCCACTGACGGTTAGCAGACAACTAAGGTTTGAAATGCATTTATTTTTTAATTCTACTCGTATCAGGTGCTCCCTGTGAATTAACAGGCTCCTGGGAGTCTCTCTTGTTGGGCGTACGCATCAACATAAGAGACGAAAACAAGGTCGTTGTACCGAAGCCAAAGCCCTCCTGTGCCCAGCCAAAGGTGCGTCGCTCCGACACGAACAGACTTTGGCGCCAATGCGTTAAGATAAACCCAGCGCAAATAAAGGAAAGCATGCATGTGTCTAGTATAAAAGCTCTTAATGTAACCATACAAGAGACGTTGCCGCCACGACCCCACGAAATGATGGAGAACCTCACGGATTGGGTATTCACGGGCCATGCGGTTAGCACTTTGGGTGGGCCGATATCGTTCAATTGTCGGAAACTAGAATCCTGTTTAATGGGCACCTTTGTGGGCTTCTGCCGAAAATGTGGTTGCATCGACTCCATATTCGGCAGTTGGAGCTTTTGTCAGCCATCGCGTGATTGTCAGGATATTACGATGTCCATTTTTGAGAGACGTGATGTTCTACGACGATTCAGTTTAGACGATGCGCGCAGGGAACGACTTAAAGAAAATTTATATACACACACTAAATTGGGCTGCTTGGAGAAGACTAGAAGACAAGACGCGTTTAAACATACAAAAATTGCGCTTATTCCCCGCCCACAACTAGATTAGCGTGTGCAATCGCTTATGTAGACCTGGATTCGAGCACATATTTATAATTTTTAATTTATTTTCTTGTTATGTATTTGGTTTTATTTTGATATATATATAAGACGTTTCTGATACCATTACAACTGCTGTTTTTTGTGGCGGCTGATGAACGACATGGCATAGCCAATGGACCGTTTAACACAGTGCTCGTCCATTTCATTGCCAGTTTTGCATTGCCTTAACTGGCCGACGACATATTCTACAATTCTGTGCTTAAGCTGCTCGTTGTCCATGCGCTGCAATCGCTTTTCAACTTTGTGTATGAGCAGATAGGCTTCTGGGTAATCAGCCACATCACAGGGCCACATCTCGTGGTGTCTATGAGTCCAGCTGGGTCTGACTTCCTCGTCACTGGTCGCGTAGTCTTCTGATTGCCGCCAGGTGCCTGCCTGTGCCAGTGCGAATGTACAAGCGAGTAGAAAAATGTACGACATACGCATGTTGAAAATTAAATAGATTTATAAAACTCAGAATTCGCAATATCAACTTCGCTATTTATATATGTTGCCGATCTAGAAAATTTTCGATTACTGAGCAGTTATTCATTTTATTATGTCTTTGCACTTTTTGTGGCCGATTTAACACTTGCTGATGTCGACACATTTGCAGTTCTTATCTCTAGTAAAAGTTTTCAAAGTCTAGCTGAGCGCGGTTTTTACCGACCAGTCGATAATTTATTCGATTGACTCATAGCTGCAAGACAGCTGTTTTAGCGACGTTTGTCAACACTTCGCACTAGTGTAGATTGCATCCCTGCACGCAAACACTCCATCAAAACGTAGGAGCTGCAATTTGCTAATTAAAAACAAACAATAAAATAGACGCTTTGTTTTGGCTAGAAATAACGTGCAAATGCAAGCAAAATGGGTAACCAATTGGTTGGCATTGCACCATCGCAGATCTACGCAGTGGAACATTACTTTTCAGGCCAGTTTGGCAATGAAATCATTTTCGATCTAAAGTGAGTACACATCTAACAGCTGGTTATGACTAGTAGTACATATGTACATATGCGTTTGTATGTGTCTCATTTCCACCCACAGCATGGGGAGTACGCGTTTCTTTAAGGTGGCCAAAGCGAAAACCGATGAGGGCCTGATTGTTGTCAAGGTCTTTGTAAAACATGATCCGACGTTGCCTCTGGAAGATCACAAGGAACGCTTGGAGAGCATAAAGAAAACTTTAACGCTTGCGAATGCAGTTAACTGTTTACCCTTTCAACGAGTGGAGGTTTGTGCGCAATTAAATTCTTAGAGTCAAGTGTTTATGCAATTTCTTTGCTCTCACATAGCTCATCGACAAGGCGGCATACATAATGCGAGAGTATGTCAAGCACAGTCTTTACGACCGTGTCTCGACTCGACCATTTCTCACTGTGCTGGAGAAGAAGTGGATCACCTTTCAGATTTTGTGTGCCTTGAATCAGTGTCATAAACAGAAGATATGTCATGGCGATATAAAGCTGGAAAACATACTGATCACCTCTTGGAACTGGATTTTGTTGTCTGATTTTGCTTCATTCAAGCCAACATATTTACCGGAAGATAACCCAGCTGATTACACCTATTTCTTTGATACGAGTCGACGTCGTACATGCTATATAGCTCCAGAGCGTTTCGTCAAGACTCTGTCCTCTGAAGATGATCCATATAATGCAAACATGTCTGTAATTCACTCGGATTCTATAATTCGAGTTCCGACTTCATATGCTGGCAATACATTACAGCCTGCTATGGATATATTTTCTGCTGGGTATGTCACCATTATAATGTTTAAAGAATGATTATTTTATGTATTTATTTTGCAGCTGTGCCTTGCTGGAACTGTGGACAGAGGGTACTGCTCCTTTTGAACTGTCGCAATTACTAGCTTATAGGCTTGGCGAACGCGATCTCGTGGATAAGCATTTGGCTGGCATTGAGAACGAGCGGCTACGCAATCTGCTTACTTCCATGATTGACCTCAATTCAGTTAATCGTAAGAGCGCAGAGGACTATTTGGATCAGGAGCGTGATAAGCTATTTCCGGAGTACTTCTACTCTTTTCTGCAGTCATACTTGCAAATATTCTCATCGACTCCAATTATGACGCCTGATGATAAAATACAACATCTGCACAAGGATATTGGACACTGCATTAAAGTGCTGACACAAGCACAGGATTTAACGCCCAGTAAGGAAGATGAACAGGATGTAGAGAAAAATGATCCTGTTAAGTGTGAGCGCTTGCCACCTGAGCAAGATGGACTCATACTAATCATAACAGTGGTCACCTCTTGCATTAGGGGCCTCAAACAGTCTAACACAAAAATTGCAGCACTGCAGCTGCTGCAAAAGCTGTCTAAGTATACCACATCGGAGACAATACTGGATCGCATATTACCCTACATTGTATGTTATACGTTTTTTATTGCATCGAATCTTTCAATTAATCTATTTATTATTCTATGTAGCTTAATCTAGCGCAAAAGTCACCAGCGAAAGTGCAGGTTCAAGCCATTGAGACGTTAACGGCATGCCTGAGCATGGTTAAGGACATTCCCCGCAGCGATGCCAATGTATTTCCCGAATACATACTGCCCTACATCGCAGACTTAACCAGCGAATCGAGCTCTGTAATTGTGCGCGTGGCTTTTGCCCGCAACATTGCAGCGCTGGCTAAGAGTGCAGTTTACTTTCTGGAGGAGACGCAGCGCAATGCACCAAATGAAATGCCCACTCTGCGCTACGAAGCGGAGCTGAATGCACTGCATGATATTGTACGCCAGGCGGTGCTTAGTTTGTTGACGGACTCGCAGCCCATTGTCAAGCAGACACTAATGGAGTCGGGCATTTGTGATTTGTGCGCATTCTTCGGCAAGGAGAAGGCAAACGATGTGATTCTCTCGCACATAATGACGTTCCTCAATGACGATGACAAGAACCTGCGAGGCGCCTTTTATGACAACATCGCTGGCGTTGCAGGCTATGTGGGTTGGCAGGCTTCGGATATTTTGGTGCCGTTGCTGCAACAAGGGTTCACAGATCGCGAGGAGTTTGTCATTGCGAAGGCCATACGCGCGGTCACAATCTTGATTGAGCTGGGACACATAAGAAAGCCCACGGTAACGGAGATTGTACACGAAACTGCATGTTATTTGTGTCATCCAAATTTGTGGGTGCGACATGAGATTTGCGGCATGATTGCCACGACCGCACGGAACCTGAGTGCTATTGATGTGCAGTGCAAGATTATGCCGGCCATCGGCAGATTCTTGAAGGCACCGCTAATACAAGTGGACAAACCCCACATTCTGCTTGACTGTCTCGTGCCGCCCATACCCAGACAGATATTTGACAGTGTGCTGCGGTTTCAGGACATTCAGCATTTTGTTGGCGCTCTGGAGGATCGGGCGCGCTTACGCGGCAACACACGACACGGCGTCCAGCCGCAGTATGTTGACATGGGCCAAATGCTGCGCAATGTAAGTGCTTTGGCAATTTAGGTCGTTCCAAACGAACCACTCACATTTCCAAAACACTACAGCTTTTCCGACGACTCACCTCAGAGGGATTGACGGAGACCATTGAAATGCAACTATTGGCACTCAAGCCCTTTTTGATACCGCTGAAGCATAAGGCCCAACAGGATCTGGACGATGCCAGCTCGGCCAATGGACGCATTGTGGTCAGTCGCAAGCAAGTGGGCTGTCATGAGTATCCGCTTGCGGATAAGGCTATTAAACTGCCACTGGATAATCGTAATGTTTTTGCCCTATTTTATACAAACTTCGAGCTCTGACAAATCTTTTTATCCCTCAGGAACTAGTGATGCCCATGCAATGCCGGCAATGGTATCGCCCGCTTCAGATGCGGGTAACACGCCACACCTAACGGCTGGGTCTTCCGGCAGTCCCGCTTCCGGTGTCTTGTTAGGCGTTCCAGCTACGACAGTGAGCGCCGCGACTTCATTAGGTGAATATACCATGCCGGATCGCAACTTTTCGTTGGAGCGCTCTTCGGAATGTTGCAAGGACCTGGAGTCGCTGACACTGAAAATCAAGCGTCGCTATAATGTCCTGGCACTCTCGCAACGTTGCAATTATGACAAACTGGTCACGCCGTATCCAACCAACTGGCGTCTAAATGGTACATTGGTGGCTCACCTGCACGAGCATTCCGAGTCGGTGATTAAGCTGGCGCCACTGCGTCCTGACGGGTCACTGTTCGCCAGTGGCAGCATCGATGGCACTGTACGATTGTGGGATTGCAGCAAGCTGAATGGCAACCAAGGCATCAATAAATCACGTCAGGTTTATTCAGCCCATACGCCCATTTATGCGCTGGCCGCGTGCGATGCTGGACAGTCACTGGCAGTGGGCGGCAAGGATGGTAGTTTGCTAATTATGCGCATCGATCGAAACTCCACCAAGATGACGCTCCAACAAGCATTGGACCAGAAGTAATATTTAAACATATGTTTGTAGTCACTTGGTCTAAATATTGATTCTCCTCCGATTTTAGTGAATATATCGATGGACCTGTCGTGGACATGCACGCCTACGATCAAGCTGCGCAAAGCGTCATTGTCTATGCCACACTCTATGGCGGCATTGTGGCCAGAGACATTCGCATGCAGCAAAGTGCCTGGCGCTTGCAGAACGAGCTGCGTCATGGCGTAATCACTACGATCTGTGCTGATCCAACAGGATCTTGGTTGGCAACAGGCACCAGTGGGGGCAAGCACATTTGCTGGGACCTGCGCTTCCGACTGCCCATAACAGAGATAAAGCATCCAGCGGACTCGTGGATAAGAAAAGTGGCCTGCCATCCGACTGAGCCATCGTATTTAATTTCAGCTTCGCAGTCCAATAATGAGGTTTCAGTATGGAACATTGAAACGGGTCAGCGGCAAACAGTGCTTTGGGCCAGCACAGCGCCAGTTCTAACCAACACCAATCTGAATGATCCAGCAACAACTTGTGGTATTTTAAGCGGTGTGGTCGACAGCTCGCCGTTTATATTGACAGGCAGCTCGGATCAGCGTATCCGGTATTGGGACATAGGATCGCCCAAGAATTCGGCATTAAAAGTGCCCGCAGCAAATGACAATCTGACGAACGTGTCCTTCAACTATAGGTATGTATGAAGATTTTTGGCGCTCTCCGAATTTAAATTAAACACTTAATTCTTTTATGTATATCTAGTGCACGCCTCATCGACGGTAGTCAGGTGATTGAGGAACAAATCATTCCTAAAAGCAGTACGGGCGACTCGCAACAGTTGCGTACTTCGATAGAGGAAAGTCCCAGATCTGGACCGGATATGCCCAAAGCAAGTCATCACGATGCTATCACCGACTTGCTTATGTGCAAGGATAAGGGACAAATCTATATAGCGTCGGCTTCACGAGACGGTGTTATCAAGCTCTGGAAGTAGTAATTTATTTTAACACTTTTATCTGTGATTAGTCTAATTAAACTACAATATAACTCATTTCAACCCGCATTTGCAATACATTCTGGGCACGTTAGATTTAAATTCTGAGCTGCATTGTGGTGCATCATCTCTGTTTGGGCTAACTGTGTTGCCACATCGTCGAAATTGAAATGACCTCTTACAGCCGAACTAAGCGCCAAGTGTATTTACTGTGGTGGCAACGGTAAATTGTGTTCCATACTATGTCAACCCTACAAACAGACGCTGCAACCAACTTCACTTTTTTTGACATCTGCAGCTGGCGCTGTTTTTCGCTTTTGTATCTTTGCAAGCGCCGTTATGAGCAGAGCGGCCAAGCGCCATAAGTCCAAGTGAAAAGTGAGTTTGTGAGGCAACGACACATGAACATACAAAAAGAATAAACAAAAAAATATAGTATAACTCACAACTAAACAACTGAGCTGTTCAAAATAGTACAACGGAGCGCGAAAATAAGTCAAAGTACCAAAATCGACCACAAATAACTAATATAACGCACGGCAGTTAAATCGTGCACGCAGTCGCCGTGTAGCAGGACAACGCGAGGGTCGCAACAGTCGAGAAAAACAACAACAACAACAAGAACACATAGCGCACATAGCGAAGCATTTCAAAATGGCGCCAACAAAAGGTACAACTCGCACTGCAGCAACCAGCCAGGCGACATTAAACGCACATTTGCCTATGCCAGCCTTGCGGGGCAAGGGGCTGAGCCGTCGGGCCGCCAACAGTGGCATTGATCCAAATGCGGAGAATATGCAGACGCGCGGCAAGCGCAAGGCCGATAACAGCCCCATTAAGAATGATAAGATCAAGCGCTCGGCGCTGGGTAATTTGACCAACAATGTTAAGATTATGACGCTGCATCCCGGCGACGAGGACACAAAGTCGCAGCTGCCCAAGAAGCCAACGGCCCAGCAACTGCAGGCGCTCCTGGATGCTAAGAATATTGACAATCTGAACGTTTTAGCCGCGGTCACTGCTCCTCTGCCTGCCGCTCTGCCAAATAAAATAATGACGCGCGCCTCAACCAAAACAGACGATACACTGGAGAACTGTCAGAAAGTGCTGGACAAGTTCGAGGAGCATTTGGCTCGTCAAAGGCCTCGCAAGCTGCCAGTAGCAATAAAAAAGCCAGTGCTGGCTGATTCCAAAGCCGTACAGCAGGCGCCCGTAGCTAAAAAATTGACCATGCCGCTTCCGCCAGCTGCTATTAAGCCGGTGCGACGCATTTCAAATGACTTTAACAAGACTGAGGAGAGCCTGTATATGTCCGCACTGGAAGATATCTCTAGCTGCGAATCCATGCGTTTGTCTGGCAACTTTGAGGCAGCGCGTCGTCTCTCTGCTAAACTGCAATCAAAGACTGAGCAGCCAAAGGCGGCGCCTACACAGCAATCTGTGCTAATAGCGGCTGCAGCTGCTGCCATGGTGACGCCCGTGCGCCCTGTGCCCGATGATGTGGACGATTTCGATCGCAAAAACTGGGATGATCCCTTCCAGGTCTCCCACTACGCCATGGACATATTCAATTATTTGAAATTGCGCGAACCCGAATTCCCCATTATCGACTATATGCCAAAGCAAGTGCATTTAACTACCTGGATGAGAACGCTGCTGATCGACTGGATGGTCGAGGTACAGGAGACTTTTGAGCTCAACCACGAAACACTCTATCTGGCTGTCAAAGTTGTCGATCTCTATTTGTGTCGCGAGGTAATTAACAAGGAGAAGCTGCAGCTGCTTGGTGCCGCCGCCTTCTTTATTGCATGCAAGTACGATGAACGTCAGCCACCGCTAATCGAGGACTTTCTGTATATATGCGATGGGGCCTACAACCACGATGAGCTGGTCAAAATGGAAATGGAAACACTGCGCATCATCAACTACGATCTCGGCATACCGCTCTCCTATCGCTTTTTACGCCGCTACGCCAGATGTGCCAAGGTGCAGATGCCCACGCTCACGCTGGCGCGCTACATACTGGAGCTGTCGCTTATGGACTATGCCACCATTGGCTTCAGCGACTCGCAAATGGCCTCGGCCGCTCTCTTCATAGCGCTGCGAATGCATGGCGGCGCCGCCAACCTGCACACACAGACCTGGACTTCAACACTTATCTATTACACGGGCTATCAGCTGGCGGAGTTTGCTGAGGTGGTGCCGGTGCTCAATGGGGGGCTGCATCGGAAGCCACGCACTACCATCAAGACGATACGGAACAAGTACTCGCATAAGATATTTCATGAGGTGGCCAAGGTGCCGCTGCTCAGCAACGTGGAGCTATTCCAAAGCAATCTCGATCTGAACGATAGTAACTTATCCACCTGAGCCACAGAATTTGTGGGCTGTGCACTGTTGTAACGACAATTAGCCAAATTGATAATGAGCAACAACTGTTACGCTTCACTAGACATTAAGACGCTTCTATCCATTAAACCTTTAGATGCAGATCAATCCAAAAAGCAACCCATTGTCATACCTACATATATTTTTTCATATATTTTTATTTAATTCGATTTCATTTATTTTGTATTTTTTGTGTTTTCTGATGATTTTTTATTATTGGTTAACATTTATGCCTTTTCCATAAATTTTGTGTTTAGTATTCTCATTGTTTCCATTTACGTTTGTTGTTTACTCATTTTTTATATTAAAACAAATTCAAGCCTCCTCCAAACACTAGCCATTAGGCAAGGCAGATAAACTTTTATCCGAACCCGACCACAAGCACTAACCATATATATATATATATTCAAATGTATACTATTTATAATCAGAAAAAACCCTTAATAAATTTTACCCATACTTTAAGCAATTGCAACGCCCAACGCCGTTTGATGATTGTGGACACCAAAGCTGACATGGATTTTACGACTAAACAACTTATACAATTATTCAGATTTTACCCACGTAGTAGTACTAACAACTAACCGACGGCATATGCTCTTAAACAGTCGGCCAATTCCATTTATGTAGTTGTATGTTATGTTGTAGTTGTTGTAAAATTATATTCTTGTTACAATTCATGACTATTTATACATAGTACGTATGGCAAGATCAATGTTCCATTGCCCAAAATATCTAGTTATGTATGTTTTCGAATTCCATGTTATCTATATATGTATGTATGTATGCATCTATGCTGCCGAGTCGAGAAAAACCAATAAACACTTAATGTCCGTACAAAAAATGACATCATAAATTAGGGGGAATTATGCAGAGTTCAAAAGTAAGTAATGCGCATTTAAATCTATATATGTTTATATATTTACAATTTATTTGTCAGCATTTGTCGTCATCCTTAGTTTCGTTTGATCTAGTTTAGGTGAGTCTATTGATACATACATGTATGTATATGTACATATATGCACATGCACATTAATAATATCTATTCCTTTGATTTCAGGCTGTTTGGTTTTTGGCGCGCCTCTGCACATTTTAGCGCCAAATTATTTTGGGTTTCGCTTGGCAGGCTGCGCATGCGCCGCAAGACATCAACATCGATGCCTGTTCCCGTTCCCGTTCCCGTTCCCGTTGCTGTTCCCGCAATCGTCTTTGTCCAACAAATCACTGCATACATAACCGATTTCTACCGCTGCAATTGAGCCTGAAAAAGGGCAGGCAGCAGCCGCCTGTCTGTCTGTCTGTCTGTCTGTCTGTCTCCTTGACGTTTTCTACCACCTTTCCTTGTCGGTCGCCTGTCGTCCGCTGTTCGTCGTCGTCTGTCCTCCTCCCATTGTGCGCTTGTTCTTCCTTTTTTTTATTTCGGCTGCCTGCAGCCAGGTAGTTTTGTGTTCATTGTGTGTTTCCTCAACGAAATTATGAGGCAACTGAAATGCATGTTACTTTTTTTCCGGTTCGCAAGGTAGGGTGCCTAATGTACATACAGGACAAAGGCAAAGTTGTCCTCGCATTGCTGTCATCCTTTTCTACTGCTGCTGCTCCTGCTGCTTAAGGTGCACCCAGGGTACATTTGCTAATTACTTTGGTTGGGTGTGCGTCAAAATGCAAAAATCAAGTTTATTTATACACATACATATACGCATACACATAGCCGAGCAGCTGCTGGCCCTAGACCTGACACGGTAAGGTAAGCTTACACCTAACTTATGATCATAACTTATGGTTTGCCTCATTTTTGCTTTCAGTAACCTGGCCTTCCGAAGGCGCCATTATAGCCGCCTCCAAAACCACTGCCATAGCCCTGCGAGCCGTGATTGTTGAGCACATCAAAAGGTCCCTTGTGCACACCGTCCTCCGTGTACTCGGTTTTCATTTTGAAGCTGCGATCATAATGATTATGTTGGCCGGGCGTCGCATGTGGCGCGTAATTATGTTGGTTCTGGTAGCTTGTCGGTGGTGCTCCGGGGTGTTGCACTTGTGGAGCGCTTCCTGTCAAGCCAGGTGCACCTGATGCGGGTGCTACGCCTGGTCCATAGTTTGGATAATGTGGATATGGCGGATAGGACGGATATTGTGGCAGATATTGGCCTGGATAGGGGTAGAAGGGCTGTGCCGGCGGAAAGGCAGGCGGTTGCTGCGGAAAATAACTTGGATAAACACCTGCCGGACTAACTCCAGATGGATCGCCGACCTGTGGATTTGGATTGGGTGGATAGCCAAAAGAAGGCGGTGCTTGGCCCGACGTTGGTTGCTGACAGCCGTTTGATACAGCATTTGGCGAAGCGCCGGCTGCTGGACGTCCACATGCAGCAGGCGGACTTTGGGGAGGCGAAATGGCAGCTGGATAAACAAATTGTGGTTGTCCAACAGCAGGTTGAGCAGGATAATTGGGATATCCAACGGGCTGTTGTTGCGGAACACTCAGACCATATGGAACGGCACGCACATCCAGAGTGCCTACACCACTGCCGCCGCTCTCATGGGCGGACGGTGCATCAATATCAGGAGAGCCGCCTGGTTGCTGCCTCAGATCCGGATACAGTTGCGAGTTGAGCTGGGCTCGTGCATGATGACGATTGCTGCTGATGCCGCCCTTGAAAGTGGAGGCCAAGTTGAACTCAGTGTTGGTGTCCTCGCTGCTCTCATCCCGGGAATAGTGCGACGCGTGGGTCAGGCCAGCGGTCAGGGCCAAAAGCAGCTCCACCAAGGCAAAGTTCCAACGCATGATGGCGATTCTAGTGAAACTGGACCTAAATAGCAACCGCGTCGTATATTTAAACTTTATTCGACATAAGTTTAGCTGAGTTTGTGTCTGTCGGGGTTATCGGACAGTTCAGCTTCTAGACTGAGATTATTGTTTGTTTGCATTGAGAAGTAAGTAATAACAGCATGCGATTATGTATGCAAAGCCGAAGTATTAATTCTCTATGCGATTCTTGGAAACTGCTAAAAATTTCTTCTTTTTTCTTATAGATATCAGCTTTTAATAGTTCATCAATCAATTCAATAATACACTTGGGGCTAAGAAAGTTGTAAATATTAATTAATCATATTAATAAATGACAAAATATTACTACGAACTTATGAGATCGACAATACACTACGTTAGGGTTATTCCCATGTTTATGAATGAGCACAGAATTTGGCTCTCTGAGCATCGACTTTGCTTGGGAGAATGCTTAGCCTCGGTACTCTCCCGTAGTTCACTTTCTTGGCCTATTAATGATAGGATCATCAGCATCATCGAAGGTTGTTCATTGAGTAAACACACTTTTGCATATATATGTTTGATAATCGGCATGCTATAAAAGCCTGATTTTAGTGAATGGGCGTCATATAATTTTTAAACTGTAACAAAGATGCAACGCAATATTGGAATTTGCTTCCTGTTGTTGTCACTTCTGGTGGCTGTGCAGGCGAAGCCCACATTTGATAAGTTAGCCGAGGTGCTGCTGGATGTGATTGATGAAAGACCGCAATATCCAAGGCCAGCATATTATGCAAGACCAGCTGTTCCCTCTGGACCACTCATTCAGGAGGGCTATGATCATGGCTACGACTATTATTATGGCGGTGGGGGTGGCCATGCCTATGGCAATGTTGTGCCTGCTGGCAACCCGTACAGCCCACCACCTCCTGCCTATGGTTACTATCCACGACCTGTGCAGGGTCCAGTGAAGGGATACTATCCTAATCAGCCGTATCAACAAACCTATGCACCCACAGGGCCAACATATGGACATGGCTATGGCAGATCGGGACACGAGGTCGGCGGCTACAAACAACATGGCTATTAGCCTCAATTTGACTTCAGTTTAACAAGTTTATACATATTATCAGAATTCTTAGTCTTAAGAACTGTAATAAATAATTTATTTAAATTATTGCCTATTGCATTTGATAATTCTTATTAGAAAGTCTCTAGACAGATAAAGATGTGGATACTTGAAGAAGGCCTCGGCTGTTAATTATATATAATTCTTATGCTGAATATGCCATCTTTTTGAGTCATAATTTAAACACGCATTTAGTTTTTTGTGATAAGTACTTTGGACCTTGTCTTAGTAGGGACTATTAACCGACCCATTAATTAAAGAACTAAATAATATTTTAAAGAATATTTCGAAATTTTATAAGCACGTTTTAATTTACTGGTTCAATAGACCATATCAATATTCCTATTGGGGATACCAACCGGAATCGCAGTCTGGACAACAACCTATGAAATAGCCTGGACAACAACCTAATGAACCTAGATAAATGCCAGCCGTGTAGACGAACTGTGAACGTCCAACAACAGGTGGAGCTGTATAATTCAGTTGTCCAACAGACTGTGGAACAACCACACAATTTTGACAACGTTCCAACGCGTGATGACAATTCTAGTGAAAGTGGACCTAATTAACACTCGCTTTGAGATAATTGTGCTTGCGTTGGGAGTCATTAAAACAGCCTCCGATAATGTATTAAAGGCCAAAGCATTAAATGTCTTTGCGGTTCCAAGAAGCTTATGTTTGTTCAATGATCAGCATGCTATATAAGCCTGAGTTTTACTGATGGATGTCACATAAATTTGAAACTGTAACAAAGATGCAACGCAATATTGGATTTGGTGTTCTGTTTTTGGCACTTTTGGTGGCTGCGCAGGCTCTGCCCTCATGTGGCAGGCATGGCTATTATAACTACAACGACGGTTCCTATAACCAGTATCCTACTGGTTCCTATGGTCAGCAAAACAATGGCTATTATTCGAATTATCAGCCCACATGGCCAACTTATGGATCACGGCCATCTTACGACTACTATTGAATCTGGACCACCACCTGATAATCAACTACCATCTATAGCAATGGGAATCACCAATGCTTTGAATAATAACTGAATAATAATCCATATATATGTGAACAATAAAGCAAATCAACTCAAATAAACACATAATCTTCAATTTATCGCCTTTTTGACAAAGATTGTGTTGTTTGTTAGCTCGCAGAACCTGTTTTCTAAAGAACTGATAGGCACCGCTGAGGTCAAGGGAGAGAGAAAGATTTGTGAGTATATTGAATTTTATTTGAGTTCAACAAATTCTAAATAACATAAAAATAATACATTTATATATTAATATAAAATATCCTTCATAAGATTATTTTCTGCGGCGTACATCAAGTGGTTCCTCTGGCGATTGCTCCTGGCTTGGAGCGTGCACATACTGCAATGAACTGGGAAAGACAATGTTGCGCATCCGCGAAATGTCAATGGATCTGATCGAGGGCGTCGGTGCCGTTGGGTACACCAGAGGTGGCCTATTTGTGCCCATGATCAGCGTGTCGCCAGCTGTCGGCGGTGGAGTGGGTGAAATGACCAGTGGAGGAGGGTTTTTGCCCATGATCAGCGTATCGTGGGAGGGCTTAGAGGATGGCACTGGAGCAGTGGGTCTTTGCGTCGTCGTCGAAGGCGCGTTAAATGGAGGATTGGAAAAGCCATTGTCGTTCGGGTCTTGCTCGTCGCCGTTGTTTGGAGGTTGTTGAAATGGTCCATTTCCATTCGCCCATCCGGGCTTTGATGGGTCGTAGTCATCTTCCCACCCGGGCTGTGTTGATCCATTGCCATCGTCCCAGCCAGTTGGTGGTGGTTCGTTTCTATCTCTCCAGCCAGGTGGCGGTGGTCCGTTTCCCCAGCCTCCACCACCGCCCCATCCGGGAGGTGGTCGCCGGCCGCCTCCACCGCCCCAGCCACCCCATCCAGGGGGATTTGGTCTGCCGCCGCCCCAGTTGCCCCAACCGGGAGGTGGATGCCGGCCACCGCCCGCCCAGCCACCGCCGCCATTCCAGCCGCCGCCGCCACCACCGCCGCCATTCCACCCACCGCCTCCCCATGGTGCAGGTCCAGGAGGCGGACGTCTCATACCATGTCTGTGGCCACCGCCATGCTGTTGCCTGCCGTTAAAGCCGAACCCGAGTTGAGGTAGTGCTGCGAGGGCTGTGACACCGCCAGCGGATGCCACTGCACCACCGGCGGATGCCGATGACGTTGCTATTGAAAACTGCGCGACACACGTGTGGATGAGGAATAGATGACACGCTATCAAGGTCGTTAGCATATGTAATCGAAGTCGCGTCATGATCGCGCCGGATTGAATCGCGCCCATGCGCCAAGAGCAGCGAGTTCTAACTGAGGGGAAAGTTTTTGGCGTTTCGCGATAAGAGAGGCAGTCGTTCGGATTTGTATTCAAAACCTGTATTCGGTTAGACAAACAAACCGAAAAGCTTGCTGCTTGTGCTAATCAATGCATAATGAGAGATCGTGAGAGCTACGACAGATTCACTCTCTAACGGAGAGTATTATGTGATCATCAAAATTGTAAACAAAAAGCCCAAAAAGACCTGGGAGGGGGGGAAATAAGATGGACGCAGCCGTTGACCGTTGGCCGTTGGCCGGCGACTCATGGATCCGCTCGTGGGGCCTCTTCCCGCGCAGTGCGTTAAGCACGCACGTGCTCCGACTGCTAATGTTGCGGATCCATCTGTTAACGTCCAAGTAATTCATAGTAATGCATTAAGTTGTTGCTGGATGGAGCGGCATTAGCATTATGGTCGCAGATCTCCAGCGATCCAGGTGGCTTAATGTGAAGACAGACACTGAAATAAAACCATTTAGATCACAATGTGTCATCGCTATCCCGACTCCAGTCGCAGGGTATAAATACAAGAGAGCTGCGTACACATATAGCCAGAACACAGAAGATTCGCACAGAACAAGAACTAAGAAAACAAGAGCCGCTCAAAATGAAAGTTCCTATTTTGATGATCCTCATTTGGCTGCTGGGCAGCTGTCTGGAGTTTGGCAATGCCTTCTTTTTCAAGGCCCTCAAAGGACTTAAAGGAGGTGGTGGCAGCAACTATGGCTATGGAGGTTATGCCGCAAATTATGGCTATAATCGTGGCTATGGTGGATATGGTGGTGGCTATCATGGTGGATACAGTGGTGGATATAGTGGCGGCTACAATGGTTATGGCTACGGCTATGGCTATCCCCAGCAGCCCTACAGGACCAGCAATCGATACCGCACCGGACGCACCTACTCAGATATAGCCGGTGTTCTAAGCCAGGATTCTTATCTGGGTCTGGGCGCTGGTCGTTATTTACCGCGTGCTCCCTACTCCCATCTATGGGGCTAGAATATACCTAAATATTTATAAATCAGTTCTGTTTAATATTACAATATAATAAAAGTTTCAGTGCTAACTTTGTTTGGAATACAAAAAATTTTAACTAACAATAAATACACATCAGTGATGTTATATATATTAGCCTTAGGTCAAGTAAAGCTTGTTAGCAAAAATTAATGAAATTGTTATTTCATCGTGAACAATTATTAGAAAATGTCGGAAATATTTTAAAGAACAAATAGAAAAAACCAATACGAATCGCATTTCTCACGGAATTAATCAGACTTATTAAATTTTTTTAATAACTATAACTCAATAAAGAACACCTTATTATACTTGTAAATTTTATATTTACTCTCTCATAGTTAAGTTATGCTTTTTTAAATCATTCACTGTGCTCTTAGTGTTGAGTGTGGAAAACTGAGATCGCTTGTAAGTATTTTTATCTGCACAAAAATATGTTGTTGAAATTGTATTTGAAATTTTTTAAATGCTATGTAAATGACATCTTAACCACCTATGTAAGACAGCTACAGATTAATATTTAAAGCTATAACTCAGAGAGGTTAGCATAGGTTTCATGAGCTGGGGATATTTGTATTAGCATAAAAACCTGTTATGCAGAAATAGGAAAATGAATATGTTGTCCAATCGCAGTTTTGAATTTGTATAAAAGGGTTCTAGGTGGCGACATTGAATTGCAGTAGTCAACAATAATTATTATGAACAGAATGTCACTGTTCCAAAGCAAAGTCTTGCTTATCGCTCTACTGGCCGGCTTTGGCCTGTTATCAGTAGCTGTTGGTTGGCCTGTAAACTTAAATTATACCACAAACCTTGACGATAATCGCATTGATGCTCAAACTTATTCACGGCACTCTTCCAGGATCAGAATTCGACGGCAGAGTGGACGCACTTACTCGGAAATAGCCGCTGTTCTTCGGCCGGATCCATACCTAGGTCTAGGCGCTGGTCGTTATCTATCGAAAGCTCCGTATTCCCATCTGTGGGGCTAACCTGATCTACATATAAACACTTGCAGACAAACCGTAAATTTAACTATGTATTTAGTGAAAGTTATGTTTAAATACGTTAAATGGAACTACTTATGGCAGAGCGTTATTTACGTAAAAATCAGCTATTTTTAATTAGCTTTATAATGTCTCTCCGAGACTAAGTTAAAATATATGATCAGCCGTACATAATGAACAACGCTACGTGACTGAAATGCGATCAAGTCGCTTTTAGAGATGGGAGTGTCACGTAACAGTCACGCGAATCACGCTCTACTAAACAAAAAATAAATAAAAAACGTGTTCAATTTAAGTATCAATAAAATTTATGTATAAATGTGATTATATGTTTTAGCTTGTCAATCACATATGTCAATTGCAATTGTTTTAATTATTACAAACTATCCATACAACATTTTTTAACGCACTGGCTAAGTCCATAAACCCACCTGAAGTAAATAATTAAAACACCTGAGAAAACAGCTTGAATGACATAAAGCATACCTTAGCCATAAGTGGACGCAATTGCGATTTAAAGACCATTACTGACTCATTTTTCTGACCAGAAGTTCCCCTAAGTCCACAATAAAATTGTCATTACAGGAAGCAAATAAGAAGAAAAAAACCTGAATTATTTCGCAATTCTCATAATAGATCTATAAGCGATCGTTTCCAGCCAAACTAACAACTGGCGCACCTACGTCATTAGCAAGTTGTTAGTTAATATTGAAATTGTCGGACTTAAGTTATGCTGTGCCAAATCATTCACACTGCTTTTTAAGCTGAGTGTTAACATCTGAGTTAACTTAAAACATTTTTATATGTATCTGTATGTGAGTCAAAACTTGTTTGTCGATCATATTTAAAGCTTTACTTTTGCAGTGTGAATGATGTCTTGATCGTTCGTTGAGTGAGATAGCTTAAGATTGACATCGGAAGCTGCGAGTGGGATATGTTGTTTGTTAGTTTCTGTATTGAATTTTCATAGTAGAGTCTATGCTGTTATTGTTACATCCAAACCTGATCGATAATCAGGAAACAGAATGCATTCATTCTTTGCATTGGTCACTTACTGGGGGTATTAGTATTAATATAAAAGGCTTCGACGTGGCGGCATTGAATTACAGTTCTCAGTAACTATCTGTAGTATCAAAATGTCTCCGCTGCAAGGAAAAGTCCTGTTATTCGCTCTATTTACCTGGATCAGCCTGATCTCGATTGCTGTTGGCTTTCCTGCCCATTCATATTCGGAAATTGCTAAGGTCGTGAATCCCAATCCGTATGCTTCGGTTGGGTCCCGCAACTATCCAGGACAACCCTATTGGCCAGGAGGACGCTAAAAATGAATGTTAAGTTCAATAATCAATAATTATGTTTAAGAGCCAGACTGCAGTCGCCATTACTTAATTTAAGTTCTTGCATATAAATAAATGTGTGATAACAAACTATTTGTTCTTTTATTATTTGAGCGAATAGAGCTTACACTTTTTTTTTTATTCCTAATTTTAACTACAATTTACTATGTTAAAATTAAGTAAATTTCATTTTGAAACATTCACAAAATTTTATTTAAAACTGAACAGCTCGTAAGGAGGATGATTCGCAGACTGGTTTTTAAATATATCTGTAACATTTGTACATACTTACACTTGAAGTACGAGCACATGTGATTCGATTAGCATTGACTCAGCGATATTTCTGACTTTTATAAAGATATGTATCTTGAGTACGCACTCATCTAGGAGTTCCCCTTTGTCCATAAAGCCGGGCTTACAGTAAGTACACGAAGAGAAAAAACAAGGAGGTTGTGTCAAAATCCAGCAAAGCTGAATAAATTTATATAAACATAGTATAAAATTTTTGTTTTTATGATTGCTTTTTTATATAAATACGGAATTTCTTAATGAGAATAATCTACGTATACATATATAAATACGTAAACACATATTATGGCTAGCTTTTGCAATCAAACATGGATTGTTTATTTCACATTTACGACCTATAATCGCAACAGTCGCACCCACAAATGTCATTCCAAAGACATTTAGTACTTGTTAATCACTCTAAAACTGCCAAATTCATATTAGCTAAATCATTCTCAAAGCTATTAAGTTCGACAGCTGAAAGCTAAGATCACTGCGAATAGATATGCGCATATATATAGTATATCTAATTGGTTCTGAGTCAAAACGTGATCACCGATATCCATGCCTTAACGATCGCAGTGTGAATGACATTTTGACGAGATGAAACAGCTGAAGATCCACTTCGTAAGCCAAGAGGAAGAGACGTTGACAATGGGGCTACGTGCGCAGCATGCGTCGCGTGGCTCTGAGGCTGTCAATGCTGATATAGTTGCTGTTGTTGCTGACACACCAAAACCTGATCGATAAGCAACAGGCAACAGAAATTTAAGACACTTCGGGCTACCTTCTGGGCACAGCTCATATAAAAGGCATCTACGGGACGGCATCGAGCACAGTTCTCAATGAGAAACCCCTAGTAACAGAATGTTTTCGCTGCAAGGAAAAGGTTTTATTTTTGCTCTACTGATGTGGTGCACCCTGCTATCAGTGGCTGTTGGCTGGCCAGCATATGGATATCGCCCAGAACGTAACGGTCGCAGCTATACGGATATAGCCCGAGTCGTCAATCCCAATCAGTATGCATTTGTTGGTAGCCGCAACTATCCCGGACAGCCGTTCTGGCCAGCAGGACGCTAGCGAAGAGTTCTCAAAGTTAGGAGAGTGAATTCAGCATTAAGTTATTCAAAATATGTAAATTTTAAATGTAAATAAATACTCCTTAATGTTTATCTGCTGTTGAATTTATTTTAGCTTTGCGCAAAGAAGTATGCTACGATTTTTTTATTTTTTATTTATTATTAAGGCATACGGGGAATACCAGGAACCCCTTAGTGACCTTTGCTGCTGTTATGAAAGACTGAATTGATATAATTCCGATTTAATTTCAAGCTAAGGTTTACCTATGCCTGATGTTACTAAAACTTAAATGTATTTTAGTTAAGCGGAAGAATTGTTTATTTAGTTTAAAAAAACGTTGCCCATATAGTTGGCAACGCTGACAAGTAAGTTAGCGCACCCGCCGAAAAGTATGCTGCACTCTTATGCATTATTTATGTATAAGTTTTTGTTGGCGCCCGTGAATATCAATTAAAACACACGTTAATGACAAACTTGCATTAAGGCCTCAACGTCTGGCCACGCCCAATTTGGTGGTAGCAAGGGCATCGCTTCAATGGCATGTCAGAAACGCTCAGTCGTCAGACAACAGGAACAAGTACAGGACGGGCACGACGCGAATACTCTGTATCATCGTTAAAATTGTGCGCTCCAATGGTTAATATTGAATCAACATCCAATGCCATCTGGTGGATTAAAAATCCGAATGCTGCCAAAGTGGGCGGCGACGCTGGGCGCCAGGCGTCGCTGGGATCGAGCTTTTGTCTGGATATGGCTGAATTACTGCGTAATATATCCTTGCAGGGCTACAACAAACTATTGGCATCGGAATTGACGTTGGCGGAGCGGTAAGCGGCGGGTAAAAAGGCAACTGCATTGCTTCCTCTTCTTTTACACTGATGTCACGGTACTCATACGCAACGTGGGCCACCATAGAAAATTTTCAGCTGCATTTTATGCTACGCTTGGTAGCCTTTGTCTTTCGGTCTCTCTTTAGCCGTTGTCGTCATTGTCAACGTCTCATCTCATCTCATCTGCGCCCGCTGTGCATTGCATTTTCCGCATTTTTCATTTCCGTTTCCGTCTTTGCCCCAAAACGCGCCCATGGCCGTGCGCTTTGTGCGTTTATCTTGACTCATCCTTGGGCCCGTTTGTTTGCAGATTAATTTGGCTGCTGGTGCACATGACCACGCTCGTTTCAATGGTGGCTGTGCTCCTGTTCACCTGGGAGCAATTTATTGTACAATACTTTGTCATCAATCTGAAGGATCCACTTTATCCCGTTGAAAATGTGCCATTTCCGGCTGTGTCAATATGCTCCAACAATCGCATTTCCATGCAGGCCGCCACCAGATACGCTCTCGAGCTGTGAGTAGCCTTAATCCCCCGCATCTCTCCATCCCCACAATTCCACGTCCTTAACTGTCGCTGTCCTTGTCAAGCAGGCAACGTAATGATCCATCGCCCCATGACTTGGAGTACTATATCGATAAGTTGACATTTCTGCGGAAGTTATATATACCCGGCGACCGGGACATAGACACCGACACTCTTGTTAACTTTCAAGCATTTCTGGACATATTCGGAACCTGGAGTAATGAAACCTTTTTCAATACGCGACGTATTATGAAAATGGTAAGTTATTAATAACAGTTTATGAAAACCGTTAATAACTTTGTGTTTGAATGTTCAGCTTGCTCCCAAATGCAAAGATTATGTTTTGAAATGCAGTCTAAGCAATATAGATATACCCTGTTTTAGCGAATTCGCTTTTCAGGATACTTTGACCAAATATGGACCCTGCTGCACTTTTAACAGCAAGAACGGGTAAGATCTGTCAACTCTTTCATGCAATATAGTATAAATAGGTTCTCCATAGGCTAAAGAAGCGCGATTTTAAAAATCGCTTTGCCGCCGCTGCAATGGGCCTGACAGTTGTGCTCAACTCGAGTCATGCGGATTATTTTGCACCCGTTTTAAATACGAATGGATACATTGTAATAATTCACGATGCGGACAATTTTCCATCGATTTCATCGTCAAATGCATTGGAAATGTTTCCAGGCCAAAGGGAAGAGAGTTTCCTGAAGATCTTTGCGCGTGTCATAGATACAGATAAGAGCCTAAACACATTTTCACCATTTGGTGTAAGTTCTCATTCTCGAATTCCTTCGCTTTTAAATTATTTCTACTATTTGGCAGCGTCGCTGTTATTTCCAAAACGAGGCCAATATGCGCATGATAAATTCCGCATATTCGTTTCCCAACTGCGTCACCAGGTGCAGGATTCGAAGCATCATCGCTTTGTGCAACTGCCTGCCCTTTCAGCTGCCCCTAGATCTGGTCGAAAATCTGGAAGGCGTTGTCTACTGCACTTTGAGCCATTCTACGTGTATCGGCCAGTATCTATGTGAGTTGTTGACTAGCGTTGAAATTCCTTTATTTGATTGATGTACTTTATTAGTCAAGTGGAATAATGTGCTAACTGAAAGACTTCGCATTCCGGGTCTGGAGCGTGAAATTGAGGAAGCACTGTACTGTCCGCAGTGTCTGCCGTCATGTTACGATGTCCAGTACAGGGTATCTCTGAGCGAACTGCCCATTGACACCTTTTTGGCAACCCTGAAGTCTGATGAGTTTAATGATACCCAGACCAAAGACTTGTCCGTACTCAGGGTTTACTTTGGACAGCCTCATGCTCAACTCTACATGAGATTATTGAACAACGAGTGGTTTGAGATATTCAGTAAGTTATTGAAAATTCATTAAATTATCTGTTTCGACTTTATTCTGAATTTTTTTAGGTACCATTGGAAATATTTTGTCAGTTTTTATGGGATTTTCATTAGTGGCAATTTTCGAAGCTCTTTTCTTTTTCTGCAAGCACATCTATAAGGGCTGCGGTCGTATAATAGACCACAGCAAAGTTAGCAACAGGGCCAAGATGTTGGATGCCAAAAAGCTAAACATATACCCATAAGAAATGCTGTCAATAGATAGAGAGTCTATATATACATATATGTTAAAGCACAAATGTAACTAAAATCTTGAAATACAAAAATTCTTATATCTAAGTTCACAATCAACACGTGGCTTCATTTGCCTGCCTCATAATTTGGGGCATACGAGGGAGGAAGCGGAATTTTTTTCATTCAGTCCTACGGAAAATCAAAAAGGACATGACCTGCTTCTGCCCTTGTCGCTACCCAAGATGATTATGATAATGATGATGATGATTATGGCGATGATGATGTTGTTGTTTCCGTTGGCTGACATTTAATGCGCATTTAACTAATTTCATTTTAAATTGTTGACAATTAAGGGAAATTGCCAAGACGAATCGAGAGCCAGGCCAAATAAAGTGCCAGCTGGGGGAGGGCGGACCAATGTCAGTGCTGAACACCACGTGCCATGTCGCAGTTAATTTGTTGGCAATAAGTTGGAACACGAGGCCTAATTACAACAACACGCACGACATGACTGCAAAATTTTCATTAAAATGAGCAAGCAAGCATCTGCCCACTCCCCCCTACCCCCGACCTGCCCGTGGCCATGACAATGCCAGGACAGGACATTTGTCGAAGGGGCGCCTACAAAAAGGCGCGCACTGCGTAGACAGCCGCAACAGTTGCAATCCGCAGACGGCTGAGTGAGTGCCAAACATGGCAGTAACTGCAGAGCGAGCGCAACGATTGCCAGCCCCACAATTGGTGGTTGGACGCGCTGCCTGGTGGATACCCCAGCCACGCACCCGCTGCCCAGCTGGGTCGGTCACGCACTCGGCGGCTATCCGCGAAGAGGAACCGGCTACGCAGAAATTGTCATTTGCCGCCGCGTTAAAGGATTTGCTGCAAAACCTGTCATTTCATTGTTATGGCAAATTAGTCGAGCATGGTCGTCGCATTCAAGAGCGGTAAGCAACACGGCAGTAGCTTAAAGGCCTGCCCCCCCCCCCCCCCCCCCCCCATTTCCCCGTCCTCCTGGACGGTTTAGCGCTTTCAATTAGCAAACTCTGCCGCAGGTTCTTTTGGCTTCTTTGCCACATAACTGCGCTGACCGTTCTAATTGCCTTTGTGTGGGGCACGTACAAGGACGCCACGGATGAGCTGGTGACCACGCTGTACAATCCATTGCATCCCGTCTGCAAAGTCAGCCTACCCGCCGTTACGGTATGCACCCAGAATCGTATATCCAAGCGTGCCGTCTGGCGCTACGCACAGGAGCTGTGAGTTAAATTAGATTGTGCTAAGCCCCTTACCAGTTAATCCTCTGCAGCAGCGGCAAGGATCCGAGGCAGCGCAACGCTAGCTTCTTTTATGACGAGCTACATGCGTTTGGCATGTACTACAATCTCGGGGAACTGGTCGATTATGAGCGCGTACTGCGCTTTCAGGGCTTCCTCGATCTGCTGGACACCAAGCCCAATGAGCTGTTCTTCAATACCAGAAAGCGTATGCGCCTCCTAACGCCCAATTGCAGCGACATTTTGGTAGCCTGCCGTTTAGGAGGTCGATCCTTCGATTGCCTGCAGCAGTTTCGTGAGACGCTCTCAAGCGATGGCTATTGTTGTACCTTCAACTCGGATGGCGCGTATGTGAAGTGGCTAATGTGGAAGTGTAAGGAATTTTACTTTGGTACTTTATAGGTTCCTTAAGGAACACACCTATCACAAGCGTTTTTACGGTTTCGACATGGGCCTGGTGTTAACACTAAAGTCCACGCATGATGACTTCTTTTATACCAGGCATCGACGAGATGGTTTTACGGTAAAGATTCCAATCGAAGTCAGAGTTGAGCTAAAATCTCGACCCTTGTAGATTGCCATCTATGAGCCAAACAACTATCCTGATCCGCAGTCTGGTGGCGTTACCATACGTTATGTGCAGACTGGGCGCAGCACTCATCTGCCGGTGCGGCCCAAGATCTTGGAGACGGTGCCGGAGGCGCGACACAAGAGTCTGGCTGTGGTGCGTATTGTAGCCAGCTGTCAATCATTGTCCAATCAATCAGTGAACGTGTTCATAGCGTAAATGTCGTTTCTGGGACGAGATTCCGCACAACTTTACGAGTCGCTATAGCTTCAGCAAATGCATCTCCGCCTGCCGAGCCCGCAGCATCTACAGCTTGTGCGAGTGCCTGCCCTTCCAGATGCCCCTGCATTACATCGGAGTCGCCACGGGACGCGTCTTCTGCACGCTCCAGCACATGGAGTGCCTCAGGCGCTACAAGTGTGAGTAGTCGACAGTGGCTTTGACTGTGGCCGGTGGCAATCGTCGAAGTGGATGGGATGAGTGAGGAGAGTCTCTGGTATTATTTCAGTCAAATGGTTGAATGTCATCACCAGTCGCGCCGATGTGCCAGGCCTGGAGCACGAGTTGGAGGATGCGCTCTACTGTCCCGACTGCCTGCCCTCCTGCACAGAGATACGCTACCATGTTCGTGGCGCCGGAGCTCTTAACGGTCTATATCGCTCAATGACGTAAGCAGAATGTAGTTAGTGCTGTCTAAAATAACAGTGATTGAGCACAAAGATATTTTTATCTCATTTGCCCTTGTTTTGCTTAGCGAAATTAATTGTATCATATTCAGAATTCCAGTTTTGAAATCTATTTGCTAAACGACAATGACGCAAGAAATTAAAGGAATTTTTTCAGTTTTTATTACACAAGTTTCGTGATTGAAGTCTCTATCTGCTTGGTTCATCTCTGGAATACCTTGCTGGGGTTACGTTTACCCTTCGCCAGTCACTATAAATGAGTTTAATTTTGCAGGAACAACAGCAGGAGCTACAGCAGCGGAAGCAGCGGGAGCGTCGCCAATAACAGTTATGGCCCTGACAGCTCCGAGTTGGCCGTTGTGCGTATTTACTTTGCCGAAACGCACATTCAATACTTTCGGCAGATTATTAAAAACGACTGGTATGAGATCTTCAGTGAGTCTGCTGCATATTACAATTTTGCATATGTGCTTGTGTATGTGTATGTGTGTGACTGCTACTTCATTTCCAGGTACAATTGGCAACATCTGTGGCATCATAGCGGGCTTCTCATTGATTGGCATCTGTGAGCTGCTATTTTTCCTAGCCAAACAATTATGGCATGCATACAAAGCGGAACTGAAGTCGGAACTCTGCCATGCCCATGCCCGTGCCCGTGCCCGTGCCCGTGCCCGCACCCGGATCCGGACCCGAGCTAATGGCCCTGCAAAGGCAACTCAGCAGCAGCCGTGGCATTGGCAGCAGCCAATGGAGCTCCTCATACTGCCTTAATTGCGCGAGAGGCCATGCCAATTTTAAAGCTCACTGACTTTTATACAGTTCTCTGCACGCATTTATGCACTAGTGTAGTATATAAACGTATGTGTGTGTGTGTGTATAGCTTTTGACCTGCGTAACAAATGTTAATTATCGCGCACGAAGCAGCTGCCAGCTGATTGTAGGCCTGAAGCACAGCTCAAGTGCACTTACTTTGCATTGTCACATAAAAACAAACAGCGCCAGGAGACACTCAGCCAAACTTGGAAAGCGACGGCGGGCGGGGCAGGATGTGGCACAAAAAAGGTCCAGACGGTAACATTAGCGCCAAGAATCTTGGACATTTGCCCACTGGCTGGCCAGCAGTTGGCATCCGCACAGTTATGGACCACAAAGTCCGGGAGTTGCCCAAAAGATTGGAAGGAACTACGTTTATCCTTGGCATTTGGCCCGACTGGCACTTACAATCAAAATAAACTTTTATTTGTTATAGCTTTGTGCAGAGATTGACAAAAAATGAGTACACAAATGAAAACATATCTGTGCATATGTTCAATTTCGCAAATGTCATTAAAACAGACGATTCAAAAGATTGTTTTTCAATGTTTTAACAAAATGAAAGCATCGTTGTATTGTTTAATTCTGATTGACAAGCTATATCAACTAATATTTGAGCTGCAAAGAAATATCTTTATTAAAGCAGCTAAAGTCAAGGACTTCATAAAACCCCAGCGTGTTTTATCCTGATGAAATTTTTGTGTGAATTTCAGCTTTGCAATTGATTTGCACATTCAATCGTTTGGGGTAAAAATACCCAAGTACACACACACACACAGACACAGACACACATTCATACACCCTCCCACATACATACTACTATATGTAAATTCTTTGCGCAGTATTTGAAAATTGAAATGATTTCCGTTGAATTTGTAAGGGAGTTTGTGTGTTTTGCCATGCATAAAACTGCCTAAAAACTGCAAAAAATTTAAATGAACGCACTCGAGTAGCGTACCGAACGATATTCCTAGATACATAGTATTGCGCCAACAAAGCAACCAAGGTAAACACTAGAAAGCGAGAAAATGTGCACAAAAAAAAAGAAGCCCCCCCCCCCCCGGCAAAAATTCGGCTAGCCTCCAATGGGAGCGAGGTAGACAGCTTTTTCGACCGTGTGGCGTATTATCGCACAATACAAAATGTATATTGGATTATTTCGTTTGTGCAAGTTTCCCTAGGCACTGACATGACTGCCTGGTCTACCTGGTGTGAGCCGCACACAAATAGATGGTATAGGCAAATGCAGACTGGGAGGCGCCACTGATTCGTGTAGCTACCCACACGACTGTTGGCAACGGGGTGGGGAAGGGCGGATGGGGTGGCTTGTGTATTGCTATCAGTTCTTCTAGGTGCTTTTATAGCACTTCCACCAGAAGCCCAAAAATATGCGGGCAAATTCCAAAATATTTTCTTTGATTTTTGCATACCCATTTTCATAAA
Source organism: Drosophila lacertosa (assembly GCA_004143845.1). Lineage (NCBI taxonomy): Eukaryota > Metazoa > Arthropoda > Insecta > Diptera > Drosophilidae > Drosophila > Drosophila lacertosa. Next base: position 337,531 of record SCDZ01000037.1, read on the forward strand.
GTTTTTAATTGCATTTTTTGTGTTGTTTGAGTGCACGAAAAAATAAAAAAAAGTTAAAGCAACTTGGTTATGTGGCTTTCCTCAGCTGACTTACATTTTAAATAAAAGTAATTTCAATTAAGTTGCACTCTAATTTTCATTTACGAAATCACAATTATTTTATACGAAACCTAAAATCCACAAATTCATGATTTATTTTTAGTCCGGAGTTTGAGGATTCCAATCAAAGCAGATAACGCACATAAAGCATTCCCTGAAGTACAATTTTCATTTTGGTTAGCCTCTTTCTGTAAGGAATTCCTAAGCTTTGAGCTGTGCGAGCATCCTTACCGGAATAATAAATAAAGCTTAGCCTCTTTTCGCTCGTCTCCTTTTTGGGGTTAAGAGCCCTGCTAAGGCCAATGAGCAGCCACAACTTTAGCTTCAGATCGGGTCTCCCTTTCTGTGGAATGCCCCCAATATGGGCCAGGGCATTTGGAGCACTTTGTCTCTAGCCGCATTTAACAACTCGGTGTTTTTTTTTAGGCCCTGTCGTCAGTGTCGACATGGAGAAACGTCGCCGGTTTAAGGCGAGTTCAAGTTTTGTCCGCTTAAGCTTTCAATTTTGTTGCTGGCATTAAGAGAAGTGTTGAATTATTAAAATCTCTGTGTGTTTGTGTGTGTATGTGAGTATGTAGGTAAGCGATAGTAAGCGTTAGAATAGGAGGAAGAATTGTGCCTGACTCGCTTACTTTGAGAATTTGCTTTTGTAAGTGTGTATTTGCTTTTGCGTCTACCTCTTGTCTAAACTCTCGCCGCGTTTTCATGAATAAACATGCCAGCAACAAATTACTATACTCGACAAACAAAAGCTCGTGCGCACACCTGTGACTACTGCTTTCAAAAACACACCTGTGAATGGTGTTTTTGTTACATTTTGGGCTGTTCAGACAATGAAAACTGGGCTAAGATTTTAATGGCATAGTTGCAGCAGAATTTAATTTTACTGCAATTATAAAGCGACACGACTTTTAAAGGGGGGTTACTTCATCACAATATAAAATAGTTTTTTACTTTATCTATAAATATATAATAAGCATTATAAAGTCAATCAGAACTTTTAATATACAACAATGTTTAATGTAATAAATATATATAGACATGTATGTATATATATCATTATTATTATATATTTATATGGCGTGTTAAATTTATTGAGCACGCATTGAGTCACATTCAGCAGGCAGACCTAGTCATGTATATGATGTATGTAAATATGAGTATGTACGTATACTGTAATATAATCCTATTCAACATTGATCGCTACATGCGTCATTGCATTTCTAAGCATTGCTAATGCCCAGCTTAGTAGCTCCACTCGTTTGTCCCGTTCCCAAATCACTCAAGTGTGCCAAGGCGCTCCATTTGGCGAGCATTGCACCCACATCGAATGAAATCCAACCAAATATGGAGCCAGACCCAAAAATGGAAAAAAAATTATGAAAACTGAATGCGTAGCTGTCAAAAAATGTGTGTATATGAAATGTTTTCGTCGCTCAGCTTTAGCGTTTGTGAAAACCGCCAGGCAAGGGCCCACAAGCTCAACCAGCTGCGTCTAGGAGTCTAGACATCAATCAACACCTTGGCCAAGTTGATTGACAGGCGAAACGACAGCATGAAAAATAAATCTGTCATTTGCATGTTGAGTTTTCGTTTGAAATCAATATGAATATAGTACTTGAGAACCATTCCCCAGCTGTTGTTGTTGTTCTTCTTCTTGTTGTTGTTGTTTTTAATGCTACCAAAGTCAATTTGTCAAAAACAGGCCGCACCCCAAAACTCAAATCACTCAAAGGCTTTTTCATTTCATTTCAGTTTTGGGTTTTTGTTGCGACTCCAAAAAGGAAAATCCGTCAATGTTTTCATTGGGCATTTTTTTTCATATTTGTATTGCAGCTTAAAAACAGATTTTTCTCACCCACTGTACAACTTATGAAAGTATAAATATTTATATGGTTTTGTATGAAAATACCACATATTTAATTAATACAAAATAAATGATTGGGAAATAAATTACGTAAATAAATTCGACTCTCGGACGCAGCAGACGTGAAATTGTTATTTGAGTATAATAAAAATATTTGTTAATCGCACGAATTTTCTGTCTACCTCACACACACCCACACCCTCGAGCTGTGGGCAGACAATTTATTTATCTTATTTGCGAATACATCTGATATACTTATATTTATACGTTGGCCGCTGGTAATCCTTTCCCTTTGATTCTTAAAAGTTCTGGTTTATTTTTTCATGTTGTTAAGCTTATTATTACAACTATAACAAGAGCTGCGTTTTATAGACATATTCTTTTTGTGTGGGCTGTCATTTACATGAATACCCTGTAATGCTCTTTTAAATGTGGTGTATACTTTAATTTATATTAAGATAATAATATATCTATACATGCTTTAGTGAGCTTTAGGGAATGAGATAAACACTACATCTATATACTGGAGTGGGATTGGAGTCCACAACCTTATTGTTCAGTTGCCAAAACAATATATATTATAAATACTTTTACTCAACAGCTGGCAGGATATCTAGCGATCGATCCCACTCGACGTATATTCTCTTTCCTGAGCTACATTGTTTTCAGTGTGTTTTCGCTGAACACAAAAACATTTCAATAAAGAGTACAGAGCGCATTTTAAATGCGAAATTCAATTGAATCACGCATATCCTTATAATCATTACGTACTCAGGGCGCCAGGCTCAGCTCCGATGCTCGGGTATTTAAGATACTCACGGGCTGAGCAGGCTGGCGAGCCTGAGTTGTCGGTGAAAATTGCTGTTTATGTTTTACATGCTGCTTGTAATTTCGTTGGGAAAATGGCGAAAATATCCTGCAGCTGATTTTTAATTACGAAAACACAAAATAAAAGAAGAAAGGAAGTTGTTGCGACTTCGTGTATGTAAACACACAAATACAATCACGCACAAGCGTGCACACAAACTCACACACACACGCACACACTCCAGGACTGACTTCCTAGACCTCAATGAAGCCGTCTGGGCTGCCTGTGTGTGCTTAAGTATACGTGTGTGTGTGTGGGTATGTTTTGGTGTGTTTGGTTGTGTTTGGCAGCAGATTTCAATTTTTGTGTGTTAATTACATTGCCGGCATAAGTTCAGGGCCCCGCTTCGCTTCGCACAGCTGCCCCATTTGCATTGCAGGGGCGTGGCATGCCACAATGCCCCTTTTTGGCAGTCGTTGTGCTTGTGTTAAGCATTTTGGCGCTTGTGAATGTTTAATTATCAAAAATTTGCACTTGATCCTTGTTCGCTTTTTCTTTTTGGGCACATTTCGTTTAATGGCCATGTGTGTGTATGTGTGTGTGTGTGGCTTATGGTAATTGCTAGCTCTATAGCTTTGCGCCAGAGTGTGCTCCTAATGTTTAACAAGTACTAGTTATTTACTTTGTGCTCATCCGACCACGGGGCATGGGCTTGGTCCGAGGCACTGCCTCCGGCTGTGGCAGGACGCATAACGGGGAAAGGGGCTGCTTTGTGGCCAAAAATTTGATTTGCTTGCGCTGGATTTGTGCATAATTCAAGCGAGTTCCGCTGGGCTAAGCTAGTTGGCCTCTTGTCTATTTACTTATTAATGCCTTACAATCTACTAACAACAACAAGCAAATTATTTATAATTACAACTGAACCGGCACAAGATGAAGAACACCAAGAACAACAAGAAGAAGAGGCACAACGAAGTCACGGCGCACATTTTTCATTTTTATGGTTTTGTGTGTGGGCGCAACAACAACAAAAACAACAACAACAACATTAGCAATGACAATTTAATGCCTTTAAAACAGCAAAATGCCGTTAAACCGGCAAAAGGAAATAATGTACAACAAGGAGCATCCCGGACTGTCTGCGGGATTCCTGTTTCTGGTCTCTCTTATTATCCCGTTGTCGCCTGACAAATAAACACACTCACACACACACACACACACACACTGTCCCCTATAAAAGTAAACAGCAACAACAAGTCCAGCATTAAATTAAATACATAAATCATCTTTTTGTATGTGCCGACAGGGCGTTCATATCCTTAGTGAGGGGCTCGCCAAGTCTCGCTGGCGTTGCAAAAAAAAAAAGAACCCGAAAAAAAGACAAAATCAAGTAAATAGGGAACACTTTTTTGTTGTAATTATAAATGTCTACCGGGCAGCTTCAGAGACACACAGTCCCAGACATTGTATATCATTTTCGCCGGGGTAATGCTCTTTGGCTGTGACACAACTTCCAAACTGGCCTTAAAGTTGACCCTAAGCTGCTGCCTAAAATAATACACTTGCCCAAACTTGTTGATTAAAACAGTGCAAACAGTCTGCGGAGGCTTCCCTGGTTAAACACGATTGATTGATGGTATTAGAGAGCTCTGGTTTAAACAGCTCTGGTGTAAAAGCAACCACTAAAAACAAGTTAAGTAGTTGAATAAATTTAATAAGATTAGTTTATTTTTAATACAAGTAACTGCTACTCGGCATATCTTGATCAAGATTGAATTACCATGTCGAATGCCAATAACATTTGCATAAATCAGCATGTGTATATAAAATTCGAATCAATTGATGTATATTCAGTTGCAGAGCGAATTAATTTAAAAGTTGCACTGATTAAAACGCACTAAAAGTCACTTCTTGTAACGGTGTGCAACTGCAAACACACAATGAACTGTGTTTGTGTGTGTGTGTGTGTGTTTATATTATCATTATAATTAATTGTTAATGACGATTATATGTGATTAACATGTTCGTTTATTTTTTTACCTGCACTTGCCCAGCTGTGTGTGTGAAATTAATTTATGCGCCAGATTTAAAATTAATTTCGCATTATTTGCTAAGTCAAGCGTAAATGCGATAAATTAATAGTTGAAATAAATTAACGGGCTTTGTATTAATTGTGCACATTGAAAACTTTTGTTCTCAGCTAACTGAATCTCTTCTTCTTTTTATGTGTGCCTAGAACTAAAAATCAAAATCACATATACTGCTGTCCTTTGGGACAGAGTTTTCTATGATCAAAGTAAGGTAGAGGTGGAAGGAGCCATGCATAAGTAAATTTACAAATCGGTTTAGGCCAAAGCTTTTGGGCTGGCTTTGCATCACTTTTGATGGGTTGCTTGTCTTTTACGAGCTCAGATTTGTTAATGCAGAAGTTACGCAGAACGCACAAAAAGTAAAGCTGTATTCAAAAAAAGGGTGTTGAAAGTAATTCCTCACGTAAGCTGCTCCGACACCTTTTTAAATATTTGCCTTACATTTTCATTTTGTTACACAAATTTTTGATGAGTTTTAGGGCGCAGTTGTCATTTTTAATTGGTGCATATTTAATATGCTCTGCTTTCGCTCTCTCTCTCTCTCTCTCTCCCTCTATCTCTCTGTCACTTGAGTTTTATGCTCGTTTTATGACGTGATTGTTGGCCTTATTCATCTGGCCCAAACATTTTCCTGCCGCGTTGCATATTTAAGTTGAATGTTCGCTTTGCTTTGCTTTGCTGTGCTTAATGCTTGTAATACATTTTCACAATGCCCATTTCAGGGGTCTGCGCATAATTTCTATGCGAGTTGTCGTAAAAAGTGCATAAAATAAATATGCAACTAAAAACCTACAGTTAAAATGAATAGTAAGAGGGCTCAAAGCCGCAGATACCCTGTTATATAAATTGGAGTGGTATACCTATCTCTATACTGGGTACTTAATATCATTCCTATTTCTTTAAATTGACTTTTATTTTTTTTGAATATATGTTATCATATTTAATGTAGCACATTCATTTTCGCTTTAATCATACCTTCTTTTATTTAAATATTATTTTTTTACAGGGTATAGAAATAATAATTGGCATTGGCAACGCAATGGCCGGCAGTGAAGGGTCGCCAACATTCGTTGGGTTCATTCGTTTGTTGACTGCGCTTTTCTGCGTCATTTTAAACGATGATACTTAAGTTTCCATTAAAGCACTTGCCGCGACCATCAATTCAATAACTGCCCGGGTACGCTGGACCGTCAGACGGACGGACGGACGGACCTTTGGAGCTCAGCGCAGCCACTGGAAGTCGAGCATGCGCTGCGGTTTTTCTCATCGCAGCAGCGTTTGTTGTTCTGCGAAGTGGGCGTAAGTGGGCGGGGGCAGGCCAAATATTTACAGCGCACAACTTTCGCCGCTGCCAACTGTATTTTATTGTATGGCACTCGACTGCTTCAAATGAATATGGAAACTACAACTAATTGGGAACGGTTTTAAGTATATACTGCAAATTTGCGAAATTAAAATATTTGATTAAAACGATTAGAAATGGATAGAGAGTAATTTAAAAAGAATAGCAAATATATTTATATTTTTTATTATAGTCAATTTATTTTCGCATTCGTTTCAGTTTGCAGCCCTGACACTCGAGTAGATTGTTATGATATATATATATATATACTGACTACGGACTTTACCCACATGTAAATGAAGTGAAGCGGAGGGAATATATTGGGAGCAGCACAATTTCATTAATGGGACTTTTTTCGATGGAGCGTCGCAGGGCGCAAATATTTGCACTTTAAACTGAAATCAGTACGTGATAGCCCTGGCTTAATGCATTTCGCTCATAGCCATGGCCTAAAAAAGCAATGCGCCAAGATAGCAAAAAAACAAATGCAAGCAAATAAGAATTCTTTGTCAAGATATATCGACTGGTAGATACTGTGTAGTCTGAACTGAAATAAGTTAATTCTTGAAGTGTTCAAAGAACTCACATATTATATTAATAAATATTTAAACGTTTTTTCCATCGTTTAAATAAGTATGAATTGAATTAACTTCGATGTTGAAGCTTATAAAAAGTACGTATTTATTTCTTTTCATACAATTTTAATATACCCTTCTTTGTTGTACATTTATTAACAGGCAATTGAAATAAAAGCGAAAGCAAAAACAAAAACAAGTTTCCGGCCGCGATAACGCACTCAGCACACACACACACACACACACACACAGTCGCAAGTCGCAAGTCCGATTGAGAATACTTGAAATAATTATATAATTTTGCAGGCCGCACATATTTATGAGGCCCAGGGGCAAGGCGAGCAGCCACTTGGCGGTTCGTGGTAGACTATAATTCCAGGACTTATATGGCCCGGAGCTGATGTGAAAATGATAAGTTGCGGCTGGGGCAGGCTTAATAATAATGATAATGTGTCATAAGGTAATTATTCAGTTGCAAAAGGCTCTGCGGGGCCAGCGGGTGCGGAGTGTGTGCGCATAAATAAATATCCTGCAGTTATTTGGAGTGTGTGTTGACAGCGAAATTGATTGCAATTAATGGGTACTACGTAGCGAAGGAGTTGCTGGCGGGCGGAGTAGGAGCAGAAGCAGAAGCAGAAGCAGAAGTAGCAGTAGCTGCCAGCAACTGGAGCTGAATGAAGTTGCCGTCAGGGACGTGGCACTGAGAGATTTGTATGGCTGTTAATATGCATCCGCTTTCTAGGCAGCTGCAGCTGAAGTGCGTCTGCTTGCGCCTGAGTGCATCGACTCAAAAGATGTTGACTGACAAAGCAAACAGAAACCGAAACTGGTGCTGAGCTGAGCTGAGGCTAAGATGCTGCTTGGCATGGTTTATCAATTAGGCAAATTAGTTGGGTGAATGTGCCAAGGCTTAACCACTTCAAGTATCATACTTTTCGAGCAGTTAAATGCAACTAATGAAGAGCTCACCTTAAAGCTACAAAACAGTTCGTTCTGCAATCAATTAGCTCTCGGTTAGAGCCTGTTCAGCTGAACCATAGACCCAATGGCAGCCACAGTAAGCCAATTTGACTATGTCAATATACTTGCTATATGTACAGCTCTCTCAGCTCACAAAGGATAAAAAAGACACGAACGAATGCCAGGCGAGAAAGCATTCCAGCCATGTAAATATTCAAATCAAAAGCGCAATTGAATGTGCAAGTAAATGTCATCGTATCTTGCATTCAGATCTTTGATTGCCAGCTATTCAAAAAAGCGAGTTTATTGCACTACACTTGGCACTCAGCCAGAAGGCGACGGAGTCAGCACTGAAACCCGAACTCAATTCAACCGTTCCTTTGGCTTTAGCTTCTGCTTTCCTGCTTTACCTGGTTCTGGTGACACTCAGACACAGTGCTGGGAATTGACACAGAATAGCCGCCAAATGCCAAGGCACAAAGCGAAATGAGGAAGTGTTTAAAAAAAAAAATGAGAAAGAGGCGGAGAAGAAAGAGTTCGCCTGGACAGAATGCTAGTTACCGCTGTATATAAATAGGGTAGTAGTAGTCGTGGCACCTCAGCCAGCTAACAGGAAGTTGGCAACGTCGACGTCGACCATGGCAAAAGTGGCATTGATCTTAGCATTGGACGCTCGCATTGCCTGGCCTAAGGTTGAGGTTGAGGTGCTCGCCTGCGGGTCACTCATATTATGCCAACTGTACAAAAAGTGGGTTTTAAGTTGCGGTTTTTGCTTTCAACTCTCCACTCACTTCAAATTGCGGGCTTGTGTGAAGTGCTTACTTAGTTTTGACTAAATTTCAAGTGGTGCTTAGTTAGCGCTTGGGTCATTCAACTTTCTAGTGTCTGTTCGAGAACTGTACTTTAAGGAAAGTAACTAACTGATAGTGCGTTTCAACAGCCCACCTGATATCAGTCAGATCAATTGTACTGATAATAATGCCAAAGAGCACTTAAATCAATAACGCTAATTGGGCATGAGGCTACTTTGCAGTGCATTTATACTCAGCTTTGACTTGTCTAATTAGAATAACTTTTCCGTTTGATAAATATTTATTGCTTGGATCAAAGTACTTAGAGCCAGCAGAGAAGCCAACACGTTTAAGTTTCCCGGCCACAGTAAATTTATGATATAGAAACTTAGTTGTTTACCTAGCTTTATTCAAGTGATACAAGTTAAATATAAAATATTATTTAGTTGTCTAATATTATTAATATATATATATAAAGGTTAACTTACTGGGTATTTTAAGGTACACACAAAAATGTATATGCAGCATATAAGTGTTTTGTACTCGGTGTAAGGGCGAGGCTCGCGATTGTTTGCATACTCAATTGTCACCACAGTGCGTATGATTGATTTAGTGCCAAGCATTTCGTGCTGGGACAAGGTCTGGATGTTAATTGATGATCGCTGCTGTTTGCGTGCGCCGTTGTTGTTGTGGCCATTGTTGCAGTTGGATTTGTAAACTTTACACAACAAATAGCTAATAAATATTTGCGCAACGTTGCGTATGCTTAATGTGTGTGCGTGTGGCAATGCATAAATTAAATGCCAGGCCAACAAACAATGTGCATTGGAGCGTCACCGCTTAATAAATGGCACAACTATTTAAATTTCATCTGATTTCATTAAAAATTAATACGCACGGAAAATTAATTAAATAGCCACTAAATGCGACTCCGTCCGCCGTTTTGTCACACTGATTATGGTTAGTTAGGCGGCGGGCAATTAAAATGCACTGTGTTTTACATAATTACAATTTGCATGTGAGTTTTAATTGACAATTTATGTTTGTAATTTCTGAATGACAAACGGGCGAAATGACAAAAAGCCAGCATAAAACATCACCGCCCCCAAAAGTGTTTTACTTTTTTGTGTACCCGTTATTACACATGCCATGCATGGCAAAATTAAAAGCCAACTCTGCCACAGTAAAAATAAAATTGCTCGAATTTTGCACGGTTATTAAGGAACCCCCCCCAAGGAAGGATAGCTAGCTGTGTGCGGGGCGTAACGCCCTGCTGCCACATAACTTGCAACAAGAGTGTGCGGGAGCCTTTTGTCTGAGCGAGTAGTGTTGAGCTCTCAGCTTCTAACAAGAAGAAGATGCCTCTAGTTAAACACGTACACAAGCCCAATGTGCCATCAAGTTATCTATCAAGATGTCTTATTTGTATGTGTGCATGCTTGTTTATGTGCGTGTGTGTAAGCGGATGTGTGTGTTTGCTGTTTGCGCGTTCCACTTGAGGTGTCTTTAAATGCGACGAGATCTTTATGGAGTTGCCTATGCGCCAGCTTAGCTGGCGTAAGCGTCTCTGCAGACGTATCTGTATCTGCGGCTTTTGATGCGCATTTGCGCTGCGTAACAAAGCTCAGATGCTTTAGAAATTGAAGGCATATCAGCTTTGGCTTAAAGCTAGTTAGCTGGAAGTATACTTTAAACATTATTAATGATGTCACACAGTAGAAAATTTGCTTAAAAATATATTTGTGCAGCATAATAGAAATTGAAAGTTTTTATACGTTTGGTAAATAGGAATCAAAATCGAATCTTAAAAAAGGACACTACCTGAAACAGAACCTGAGTTAATAACAATATTAGACAATAAAAGAAAGGGGTATCTGCAGTCAGCATCTGTGCGATGTGTGGCACTTTTCCGATTTTATATATGTATTTATACATTTATGCTAATCGTGCTGGTGCGTTGTAATGCCGCTACTTTAACTCGATGGCTTTTAAAGGCAACGGCAACGCAGCTGGCAAGCCCTTTTTGAGTTCTCCACACACAGTCCCAGTCCCAGACGCAGTTGCAATCGTAATCCTGCTCACCAGCGTGGCGGCAAATATATCATACATACACACACACACATACGCAGGACAGTTGTGTGTGTGTGTGTTTGTGCGTACTCGTATTTAATGCTACATTTTCGCAGCGTCCTTTCATAACATCGCCTTGTCGGCAGCGGCAACGGCAGCGTTCACAATGCGCTTTGTGTTCGACTTGTTTGAAAAACTATTTTACATTTAAGCGCGAAATTCCACACTATGAATGAATTTTTCATGAGCAGAGCAAAGCAGAGCTGAGCAACCAAACAGGCAGGCAGGCAGTCAGACTATCAGACTGGCAGACTGGCAGACTGGCAGACTGGCCGACAGGCACTTGACTTGCTCAGCCAGATCTGCAGTACGCCCTTTCTTTCAACTATATGTTTTACTTTTTTTCAGGTTTTTGTTTTTTCGCGAGCAGCTAAAGAAGGCAAACGCTGATGCCGACAATGCAGAACGGCATCACCGCACTGCCCATCATTATCAACAGGCCGGTAGTTGGTTTTGTGGCAAGCGTTGCCGATGGGGCGTTCCCTTTGGTCAGTTGCATGGCATTTTAATTGAATTGATTATTTTAGTGCTTGGGTGTGATGTTGTTTGTTGTTGTTCAACAGGCATCGGGCTGGGCCAGGTAAAGCTGATAATGATTTGTTTCGAACTCTACTTACTTGGCGAGCTACTCGACAAATGGCCCGCAGCTGAAATGTTTTATCTACTGTAATTTAACCCAAATTCCAAGGCTGCAAATTGCATTTGGAGCAAAAGTGCAACAGGCAACTTAAACGGACCGGACTCCAACTGCGGCTTCGACTCCAACTCGAGCTCGAACCAAATCTCAGTCTTCAGCGCAGACGAATTACGCTCGGGGGCAGCTATGTAAATTGTTTGTAATTTGGCTCTGGTTTTGGTGTTCTTTGCCGCCTTGCATTGTGGGCGGCTTACGGAGTGCTTTTGGCATTTGAACAAAATGATTATTGATCACTTAATAAGAAATTTTCATACAATGGCGCCACAGACTGAAAGACCCAACAAATGGTTCTTTGTGCTCGCCTGTCTCGTCTTCCCTTTGTGCTGCCTCGACTGCTGCGACTGTGTCTGTTCTTGACAAAAAACCAATTTTAATGAGCTGCACACGGTACACTGCACTTTAATGCAAAATAAATATATAACTGCAAATTGCCAGCATAGAAAGGGGATCGGGTCTCCCAGCAGAAGTATCTTTTACATCAAAGCATATTTCCAATTCAAAATTATTTAAGTTATTTATTATGCTATTTCCTTTGCAAATTGAAAACATCACATTATGGACCAGAGCTAACTTGAATGTAACTTTGTAACTTAAGCTGTAGCTGTAGCTGTAGCTGTATCTGTATCTACGCACACAACGATAACAGCTGTAACAAGTAGTATAGATTGAGAGATAGTTTCGCTTTGATAAAATATGCTTCTCTGATTGCTGTTGCCTGCCTGTCGCTGACAACTTGAGACAAGATAATTTGCTACTTCAATGCGAGTACAAGCACAAGTGACTCATTCAATCTGTTAGGACGTGTATCTTGCAGATACTTTGTCAAGCAGCGGCCTTTGAAAGCGCAAGTAAAATGTATGAGAGGGGCTTGGCCTGGCTTGGCATTATATTTGGGGCCTGGCAATCAAATAAAATCAATTCGTCGATAACTAATAACCTGGCAAATGAATTAATGATTTGCCAATTTGTTTCTTTTTATAATTATAAGCCATAATCCAGCGCCTACTTGACCTTAATTGCCAAGCAGAAAACGTGACTTTAGCTTATTTAATTCAATTTGTTTTCAGACTTATCGCGATTATTGTACTGTCAATTTGTCGAATTGCCCGAAAAGAAATTAAATAGTTGCCAATGGCATTTCGAAATATAATTTGCCATATGAAATCAATGAACAAGAGAAATGAGCGCAGCATGGGGCGCTTTATCAAAGAGGAATCGAGTGGCCACCAACACATATTGTGGCTAAGCTGTGAATAGGTCCGCTGTGCACAGCTGGATATCATTTGCCTATACATACATATTACATATATGGTTAGCTTGAGTTTAACCTTTAAGGCTTTAAGGCAAAAAAGAGTGACCCATAAATGGTTCGCTATAAAGCCTAGGGACATATCAAAAGTGAAACGCAGCCTGGCTGCTAGTTTCAGAATTTACCTTCAAATGCAGCCGATAGACATCTCCGTGCAGTGCAAATAGTCAGATGCAAAAGTATCTCATAGTTGCAGATTGTCATTTGGCGATAAGCGATTGTGCTGCAGGCGTTGCGAAATGAAATCGAGATACATTTGTAGCCGCACTGACCCAGTTCCTTTATTATGGCCAGCATTTACATTGGCGACGCCTAATGAAAGCAAAATCTACAAAAAAAAACCAACTATGGATAAATATATCTTTGTATCTATAGGTTGTGTGTATATGGCTGTAGTCATGTGTGCGGTCATGCGGCGCCTTTTGTATAAATTGACTCATCAGCTTTTTAGCTTTTGTTGGTATGTACTTTTTTTTTTAGCTAGTGCTTTATATCGTGTTTGTCCCGCTCTCTGTGTAAGTATTTTTATCGTCTGCCATTGAAATTGCAGTATTTCAATTGAGGCTCATAAATTTTTATTGTCTGACATTTTGTTTATTTATTTAAGCATTTGAGCGTGTCTATTTTTAAATGGTCTGACTAACTTTCGCACCCCGTCGGCCGAGTTAAACGCAAGGCATTCTCTAACCCTCAGCTGCCCTCCCTTTTAATGTCTCTACTGGCAATTAAACGACATTTGCCAGACGCCAAGACAAACAATGACAATTACAATTGCTAAAATGTAATAAATATCTGGCGAGCTGTTGTTAATGTTGTTGTTGCTTTTATTACAACTGCTGCTCCTGTGTGGAATTGTGGGTGTTAAATGTGTGGGTGGTCCGCCGAAGGGTCGCCGTTCTCCAGTGTGTCATTAATTTCTTGGCTGCAAATTTTATTCTTGCACCAGAGCGTGCCATAAACTTTATAATACACTTAACATAACTCAAATTGGGGATATTCGCCAGGTGGGCGTGGCAAGAGATTTGTTACAAGCGCCTGTTGCTTATCAATTTAAATTGGTATTTACTTAAGACCAGTTTTTATTATTATTAAAAACATTAATCAATATTCATATTATGAGGTATTTGTTTATCGATAATTTTGCATACTTCGCTTGAATTTTGTAGCCAATTAATTTGACAGGCCTAAGTGTTAAAGCTTCTTTAAGTATCTAGAATTTAAGTGCTGAATATATTTATATTTTGATTTATTTATTTGCATTTTTATTTAAATTGAATCATGATTATAAGCGATTTATTTAAATATGGTAATTTAACTTAATTTTATTTATATTGTTCATATATTTCTAAATTCTAAATATACATTTTCATATCTCTAATTATACTTTTTCAAATTTCTAAAGGACATTGTGCACTTTTTAGTGTGCCAATCTCCAGCAGCGTCTTCTAATTAGATCCACAGCACACGTTTGCTTCGGGAAAGCTGTTTTTGCTTTTGCATAAAAAAAAACGTATGAACTGTTTTTCATGCTTGGAATTTATATTGAGAAATGTCACAATAAATTTCCGCTCTAGAAAATACGAAAAGTCAAATTGTGAACCAAATGACGTACCAAGAACTGCGATATATATACATTTATATATACATATATATAGTGCCCAAGCGGAACTTCAGCATTCGCATAAATGTCGCTTGTGAAGGGAGCGCTGCATCTGGGGCAAAAGTAAAATCAAAATCTACTCGTAAATGTTATGCTCGCAATATAACAAATATCCGTTGGATGCTTGTGGGGTTTGGGAGCAGTGGGAATAAGTTGAAGTACTCGTCCTTTGGGAACAACTGGGTTGAAAATGACACACCATGAAATTACATTTATGCCTGCAGTGCAAATATCTTACAGTTATGAACATGGTTAGCACATGTCGCTTTCCGCCGACTACCCCGCCCCCAGTTCAGAGTGTGTTTGTGTTGGTGAGTATCTAATACAGTTGAAAACATGGCTCGAGCCGACAACGTTGCCCCGTCTCAATGGGTCGCAACTTGTACGCTTATGAATTGAGGTCTCAATGTAGTCAAATGTCACTATGCCACTTTGCGCAATTGCAAAATGTGTTGCAAATATTTATATAGCAATACTCTCACACACACACAGACACACAGACAGTCATTCATTTATGTACACTTGTAGGTAGACTTGTTGCCAACTCTATTACTCATACGCAGTGTGTTTGATTAAATTAGCAAGAAATGTTGTAAGTTGTCGCCTCGACAGTTGCTTATTACTTGGCAAGTGACATAAATGCCGCCGTCAGTTAAATAATTAAATTGGTAGATTACATCCTGCAGGATATATATATGCAGTCATGTGGAGTTGTACAAAAAGTTATACAAATATTCTGGTAAATATCTGTGTCACTCGTAGACGCTGCTCGTGCATAATTAAAGAAAATATGTATCTGCAATATGCACAACACGTATTCACAAAGCAAACACACAGACAGACACACTCTTAAATATACAATATATAAGTGAACATATATGTATATGAGCGGGTAAGGGCTTGAGCTGACGTTGGCTTAATTAAAAAATATAAAAAAGAAGAAGCAAAAGCAGCAGCAGTAGCTGAGCACGGTCTGTCTGTTGAAATTGCAACGAAATTCTATCGTATTGCAAATTGTTTCCGCCTGTAATCAGAGCTGCCTGTTGTGGCCCGGGTCCAACCAAGCAGCCAAGCGACAGGCAAACAACGGGACAGGAGACAACTGGACAGACGTGAACTTGCAACACCTCATTTAAGCGCCTTTGTATTGCAAATTTATACAGGTATTAAATTACAATTTGCCACTGTTTGTTGCCGTTGTCGTTCAGCTGATGTGACGCGACGCAGCAACAAAAGTCAAACAATCGCACGCCAGTAAACGAGAAATGAAGCCCAGCCCTGAAACACAATGCTCGCCAAATAAACACACAGATAAGATAATATGCTTGGCTATGGACTTTTGGGTCTGGGATTGGCCGCAGATTGAAATGTATCTACAAGTGAACGTCAATGGCATGCAGTCGGGAATACATTAATCGTACTTTGAATGGGCTAAAAGAAAGCGCAATAATTAAGTGCTCAGCGTAAAATGAATGAAAAAAAAAATTTTGTTTATATATTAAGTGAAAACAAAGAAAACTCAACGCTAATGAGTTTCAAGTAGCTGGCACTTTATTATAAAGGTACTCAAAATTCTGTTCTTCTGTTATTCAAAAGCGAAATAATTTATCAGACGTCTGAGCCAAGTTTTATATGCAGTCAATAACATATTTAAGGGTCACTTGTCAAGTCTGGTTCAAATTTGCTTTAAGTTTTTAAACAGTTAACTCCACATTCTGTTTACAACCATGTTTAATCCTTGTATTTCACATGCGCCCAATCAGATTGTGCATATTTAATGAACTTACTTTCTGCGTGTTACTGAACACTCTTGAAATAATTGATATTTTTACCCGATGAATTAAAATGCAATTGATTGTAATCCCATATTAAAGCGCCGTTTTCCAATACGTTTACAATAATTAAAAGTAAAAACGCTTTTAATGAATGAACAGACAGAAAATAATGATATTAAGTTTCATGGCCGAATGTGTTGAATGTTGTTTGGCTGAATTGTGACTGGGTACCATTCTGAATGCTAAGCGGAAATGACGAAAACAGTTAAGACGACGCCAGTGCCTGGCCAAAATGCACATGCAGAAACATTTAAGCAGAAATGTGAATGAGAATGAAAATGCAATGAAATTTAGTTGAAAAATATGCAAAAAGGCACAAAATTGTTTTTCCCGCCAGACAGCAGCATGTTGGTTTAAAGCTTGCTAAAACTCACAGTTACTGCAGCAGCAGCCACAGCAGCCACAGCAGCCGCAACAGCAGCATCATGAAACGAATCGAGTTTATACAAAATGCAAATTTCTGCCAGTGCATTTTCTTTTGTTTTCGCTTGCTGCTTGCTGCAACTTCCGCATTGTTGATCATGAATAAAAATTTAAGTTCTTATTGTTGTCGAGAGGCACGGGGCACGTGGGTCGTACCCAGAACCCAGCACCCAGCACCCAGCACCCAGGCCCAGAATCTGAAGTTGTTCAAGTTGCCGATGTCACTGATGTTGCTGACATCGCCCACGCCCAATGCCAAAAAAATACAAAAAGGTAAGTAAAAGAAATGAATACTATAAAGAGTGCGCTTCATTGATTTTGTTTAGGCTTGGAATTGCTTTGGCTGCGGGGTCACCACACAGCGCATGACTGGCACAAATCTTTGGGGCCAGTAATCGTAGCTGCAATACTTTCTAACTACCGCCCATTAATCTAGCGCCTGGCTGCCGCCACAAGTGTCCAGCCGTATGACTAAATTAATTTTTGTTCTGGTAGCCACGAACAAGGCAGCAACTTGTAGGTTCCGTCGTGATTTATAGTGCACTCATTTAGAAAGTTGCTCAACAAGCAGCTGCCTTGCCGCATGCAACATGCTGCCCATTGCCCGTTGCCCGTTGCCTGCTGCAGAACAGTTCCTTGTTACAGTTTAGTCGTGCCTGTCGTTGTTTGAGCCCGCTGCCCGGTGCCCGGTTAGCTGGTTGCTGGTTGCTGGCTGTTGGTTGTTGGTTGTTGGTTGCTAGCTGCAACAGTTGCCTGTTTGCTTTTTGGGCTTTGTCCTCTCGGGCCTGTGTTCGATTTAATGAATGACATTTGCTGCGCTGGCGTTTGATTGAGTTGTTTTGACTGACCATGATGGCCAATTGTCGATTGCCAACTGCAAGTTGTTAACTGAAAATTGCCCCGCTGTCTTTGCCGCCGCTTGCATTCCCAGAAGTTCGTATTAAGCGGCTGGCATCAGGTTTCTGCTGTCGCCGCAGCTGAGTGCCCACCTGACTGGCCAATCATAAATCTTGCATTTTTATCGACCGCTGCCCTGTGGTCTTCTTCTTATCAGAGCACATAAATTATTTGATGCGCTTGAACGTTTTATCGCAGTTTAAAGAGCCACCTCCAATGTTTATGACAATATTTTGGCACTCACAATATCTGAGATTTATTGGCCACTGTCCAACAGAGCAAACAAGACAACAACAATACCCACACTATACGACTATATGTCTTTATATATTTTATATGAGCTCCAGAGAGAGCCCCATTTTTATGGCTCTGACGCCTGCAGAGGCTACAACAGCTAAGGGATCACATATTGGTTGTAAATGTAAGTGAGAAACTTCGCCCTAAATCCAACAACTTTGCACTTGTTCTTCACATCATAACTATCAAACTGAAGATGTAGTTGAGAGCAGCTCATAAGTGAATAAAACGAGTTGAAGGAAGGGAGATATAGTGGAATAGAAAGACTTTGAAAGTACTTGTTAATAACTTTAAATTAAATGGTGTCAAAATGATGAACATTTTTGAAGAGCTTAAATTCTTACAGAACATTCTACATTAAATATTTTAGAGCATTCACAGAGCAGGTTTAATCACTTTGTGAAAAGAAACGAAATCCTTTGCAATTCCACCATTTTTTTGTAGTAAACCCTTTTGTATTGTCCGAAAAAGGGAAATGAATAGCGAGTCCCTTAAGCCCACAAAGTGTTGCTCTTAGTAGTCACTTAAAGCAAATAAATTGAGTTGTAAACCAGCCTTTGTCTCAGCCCGTTGACGTGGCTTTGAGTGCGTCAGCAATCATAATGAAATATGGCCGGCCATGACGACTGATAAAAGGTGGGCGTCGTGGGCGGGGCTTTGTTGTAAGCGGACAGCAGGCAAAGCACGTCAGGGATCCGACTGCTTTGAGGGCTCAAAGCAACAGCGGCAACAGGCATGCGTTTCATTAAACTGATGCAGTGCAGGCAAACAGGAAAAATAACAGCAGGCGGGCAACGGCAGAAAATTCGTGATAGGTGTCAGCTGGTGGAAATTGAAACAAGGTAAAGGATGCAATAGAGAGTATTCCATCCTGCCATCCTGCCGTTGTCATCCTGCTGGGCATTTTCATTGCTTTTGTTTTGTCCTTTTATGTGGCATGTTGGCCAGATTGGCAAAAAGGCTTTTGTGCCAGCTGCTAACAGCGGGCAACTAGGAACTGACCCAGTTAACAATCGAAGTGCTCTCGTTGGCAAATATCCAATAAAAGCAGGAGTGCCTAGTGGCAAGTGGCAAGTCGATTGGGACTCGACTCTGCGAACTGTCGAGTGTTGCACGTTTGCTGGCTGATTTGTAGTAACTTTCAAATTGGATAATTACTAAATACTTGCTTATTTTATTGTAATGGCCCAGACGATAAATGTAATAGCCGTCATTAGAGGCACCGGCTTCCGTGCTACGTATGAGACAGCTAAAAACGAGTTGGGGGCAACTTGCAGCCGCTGCCGCTGCCTTTGCCGCAGCCGGAATAGCTTCAATGTCTTGCATTGCTTTGCATGCTGCCACTCATTAAGGCAGCGCCCCCGGGGCGCAGCGACCAAATTGCAGTTACGTGTGGAGCGCATCGTCAGGGCCCGTTCCATCGAACCTTGGGTCCGGCTTGGCACCCAGCGTGGCCCGTTCGAACACTTTAATAGCTTCGATTGCAATCTGTAAAATTGAATTGAAATCAATTGCCAGCGCTTGTAGCGACATCGACATGGGCCAACTTGGCAGGCCCAGCGCATGGCCTGATTGATAAACTGGCGGCGGGGCCATTGACATATTTGCCATAAACAATTTGACATGGGGCCTGATGCCCGTACGCCTTATACTTGTCACTCAGCTGCAATGCCGCTGTATATTTTCGCAGCATTGATTGATGGCACACCTTCGATGTTTGCCTGTCTGAACTAAGCACTGCTATATGGCCGTATGTTTATGAGCTGACAGTGCTGGCCGTACGGCGACCGGAAATTAGCTTTATTAAGTTAAAAGGCTGACGCTGTAAACTTTGGCCGACTACTTGCCCAAAATTGTGGCTTATTGAAAAAGTTCTCTTTTCAGCTGGGCAGACAAGTGTAAGACAAACTTTGTCTCAAAGGCAGACAGTTTTGGCTGTTTGCCCCAAAGTCATGTGCACAATTTATGCTGAAGTTCAGCACTTGACTTCAACTTTGGAGACAAGTGCCACGCCTCAAAGCTGTACAGTCACTTGACGTAAATTGCTGGGCTTTCAACAAAATTTCAACTGGGGTTCATTAAGCAGCCGGCCAACGGGTCGCATGATTAATATTAAAGCTTTGTGCTAACTGCGAGGCGCTGTTCCACTTTTATTTTTTCCATTTCCTTGACTGCTTTTGTTGCCTAAGCCTCATTAATGGCAGTGCGTAATGACGTTGGGCTGTTCCAGTTTCAGTTCTGTTCGTCAACCGAATTATATTACACAGTATTCCACTGCTTCATTACACAGCGCAATTTAAGCTTTGCACACTCGACACATATGCTCCTGTGCACGATTCTATATATATGTGTGTGTATGTATGTGTGTGAGTGTGTGTGAGCCACCCACTTGATTTGCCCACTTGACTTCCTCTTGAATTGAAATGCAGAATGTGCATGCGGGCTGAGAAATGCCAGCGCACACTTCACAGCGCCACTTATTTTGGTAGATTTGCTGGAAATATTTTCCACACACGTGCCAACAGTGCCACAATACGGCTATAGATAGTCTTGGCCCATACGGCTCCATATATATGCGTTCTTATCGCATTTGTTGCTGTGATTTCAAAAATGTACCTTCTGACAGCATTTATTTATGTACGAACCCACTGATACCTATTTGGTTTGCCCTACCCTACGCCCTGCCTCGCCTGGGTACACCTACGTGATGCTTGACAA
Organism: Drosophila lacertosa; assembly: GCA_004143845.1. NCBI lineage: Eukaryota > Metazoa > Arthropoda > Insecta > Diptera > Drosophilidae > Drosophila > Drosophila lacertosa. The sequence continues at coordinate 358,029 of SCDZ01000037.1, forward strand.
CTGTTGCCATTAACAGCTGGCCGGGAACAGCCGCAAAACAGCGATCCACAATTTGCCACTTGCTCGTGTGCTTAATGCGTCTCTATGGTGTCATTGTGCGTGTTCTCCATGTTGTGGGCTGACAAAGTTTTTGCCATAAATCCAGAGACGAAAACAACTTGGAAATTTGAGTGTGATTCGGTTTTGTGGTCTTGCAGCAGCTTCAAATCATTTAAGAGCTATTTTGGATTTCGCCTGAGGTTTGCACACCCTTAACTTTCGTTTGTCATCTAGATTGTGCTTAAATTTTCTTTTATTTTTGTTTGTGCAAAAGAATGTTCTATGACTCACAAAATTTAATTCTCTGTGTTTAATTTTTTTGTAATAAATAGCACAAAAACGTTTTTCATTTGATTGATACGAAATGTATAAAAGTGTGCTCTTTTTATTGGCTTAAGTTTGTGTTCAGATCAGATCAGCTGGTGCTTTAATGTGGCCCTAACTGTGACTGTGAACGGCAGCTGCGTGTTCCCTTAGATAAATAGAGCCCAAAAGTGCACGTTCATAGACAAAAGTTTTCATTCAATTTTTTTTTTTTCATATTTTGACGCAAATGCAAACAAACAATACTCTCAGCAGACTAATTATTTTAGCTGCTCCAGTCCCATGCCCAGACACAAATGCAAACTCAAGCCCAGGCAAAGGCAATGGCAAAGGCGAGTCGGAGAAACTAATCAAAATATTTTCGCAACTTTCCATTATGAAGTGAAAAGTTGAAGACGACGCGACGCAGACGTCTACGTTTGCATTTGCATGAACAATGAAAAGCAAATATTTTGCCGCTATTGACATTCATCTACATAGGGCAGCGACAGGCAGCTGTCTGCAGTTTCAGTGGCCCCAATCCCGCGTAGCATTCAATTAAGACAAATTATGAGCACCAGCTCGCATTTCAATAGCCAGCGCTGAGGCATCAAGTGGCAGCTGCTTCTGGCCTGACAATATTTTTTTTTTTTTTTGCTTTTTCGCTGAGATCCAAATTAAGCTGGAGTCCGGCTGCGGGTGCAAATCTGTACGGGTCCTTGAGCGGAAATCATTGCAAGGTTGGCACAATTTCAACACAAGCAACACAAATTGAAGACGTCGCGTTTCTGCCGTTTCTCGAGAATTCCAAAGACGCTTCCAAGACGCTCTCCACATGGCTCTGTCCGTGCGGCTGCTGATTTATGAATTTAATTAAAAGCGGGCAGCACGACAAAGGCCGCGCTTTGTGAAATATATTTTTGGGAGGAGCGCCCTTTAAATGTATTTATGATGGAAGTCGTAGTACGTACGAGTCCACCTACAAAACAAGGAAAGTGATTCTCACTCAAAATAATGCACTTGGTTTTGAGTTATGCGGCCACGTGTTTGTATTTAATTAGCATTTGGCATTTGCCGTATTATCCGTGCTCTTGTTGGCAATACGCTTTGTTATTTGGCCATATTAAAAATGCGCTTGAAGCAATTATTTTTGCTGTGCTATGCCATTGTGCAACATGAGGCAACGAGAGAGAACTTTGGCTGGAGCAACAACAAAAAGTTGCCAGGGATACGGCTGCAGCTACAATGCAAACCGCAAGTATCTTATTTTGGAGCGTCTATTCAGCTGCTGCTGCTGCTGCTGTTGGTGATGCTACTGCAACCCACATAATCAAGACAAAGCTAAAAGCAGCACGATGAGCGACCAACCATCATCCCTTGCCTCCCCCCCTCCATTTATACCCCTGCCACCGACATCATCGTTCAGCGTCTTTTGCTTTGTCTGCGCGCTTCTGGCGTGCAATGTTTATCTTTTAACTAATTTTTTTCATGTTGCCAGCGCTCGCATAGTAGTTAACTTTGTTGTGTCTGTGCTGCGCTTGTGTGTGTGTGTGTCTGTGTCTGTCTGTGTGTGTTATGCTGCTGATGTTTAATTTCTTTAGTGGAAGTAATGGCCAAGTCGCCAAGTTGCATGCTGCAAAAGTTTTGCTTGCTCGGCTGCGGCAGCAACAGCAAAGCGACAGCAGCCCAAAAAATATTCTCAAGAGCTGCTGCTGCTGCTGCTGCTGCTGCATTTGCTTTGGCAAACGCGACTGGCTACCGCAACCAGAATCATTCACAAAGGGAAAGTACAACAATCAAAGGGAGCTACTCAATTTAAAGTACGTTATGTGCTTGGGTTACCAGTTAAACTTTTACTGTACTTTTACTTATTGTTAGATGTATTCAAGCTTAGATAATATATAAATAGCTATTGCTGGCATTGGTTGTTTGTTCTTTTATATACATATTTATTTAAAATTATGTTGACATGGCGAGTGTAAACTCTAGTAATTAAAATTTATATATGTAAATATGTATTTATGATAGGAAATATAAACATTTCTAATAACAACACCAACACGATGGGGGCCTTTTATTTGTCGGTTCAGTTCACTCCAGATGATGTCAGTGATGTAAATAGGCAGAATTAATTAAATATTAAATATTACTGTATTAATTTGAGTATTAATTTCAAACTTAAAATTAAAAAATGGAAAATCACCCGAATTGTTATAATAATTTATAATAATTTATGGACTTATGTAAGAACGTTTAATAGTCTATACTTTTACCTTTGATTGGTTTGCTTTTAATTGGATGAAAATTAAATCCTTTTTAGTTTCACTTTTATAGAGCAACCTCAAGTGAGCAGCTTTTCTCTGCGCTTCTCAGTGGCGGTAAATGATTTTCGCTTAAGCGCTTCCGTGCGGTTGTCTGTGCACTTGGCGCGATAACCGCAGCAGGTTGATGTTGTTCTCGATTATCATCTGGCATTGGTTGGCTGCGGCTGCTGCGGATGTGGCAGCAGCAACTGTGGCGCCGTCGCGTTGCTGCATTTAGTATATCGATATCGTGTCTAATTAAAGCGCAGCTCAAGTCCATGCTGGAATATGCTTTAAGTTTTCTTAACGTTAGGCATAAAATTGTATATGGGTTAATGTGGTTCAAGTCAAATACTTTGGCAACACAAACCGAACGTTATACAGCAGTTTCCTCAAGCCATAAATAACGGATGAGCACAGCACTGCATAAGCCAGCAGAGCCAGCAGCGGCACATGGAAGTTAAGATAATGTCACGCCGCCTTTGGACTGGTGTGATAAGATCAGCAGTTGGCCAGCGCGTTGACGTCGCCGCTGCTGAACGGGGCACACCCCCGCCATATATCTATGACAAATGTAGCGCTTGAGTGGGGCCAGCGATAAGCAGATACTAATTAATAACCGCGGGCCCAAAAGGTACACGCCAGCGATTGGCGCTGCTGTCACATGGCTACCTATGCCAAATTAAATGGCCGGTCAAATAGATTGGACTGAGGGCTGCAGGCGCAGCTAACAACAACGGAAACAGCAACAGCAACAGCAACAGCAACAACAAGTTGCACTTACAAGTTGTTTTCATTAATTATGAGCGGGGCGCGGCGCCAGTTGCGGCTTCATTGGAAAAACGTGCAAAACGTTTTGGCTTTAGGCGGCTTAGCCAAGTGAATGATTCGAATCTCATCTGGCAACATGAGGCGCCACTAAACGGGCCAAGTTGTTGACGTTGCTACCGCTGCGGCGGCGGTTGTTGCATGCACCTAATCGACGGGCGCCATCATCAACATCAACATCATCACGATCATGATCATGATCATGATCATGATCATGATCATAGTCGTGGGTCAAGGCAAGGCAGCGGCCCCTGCGGCCAGCAAGGTGCTTGCCATTAACGCATTGCGTTCCAAGCTCGACATTCTATTAAATTAGCTGCAAAGGCCTCTCCTTATTAGAGCCGCAATTTAGTATGCACGCCCACTTGGTCTAAACCTGCAGCTCGACTGCGGCTACTGTGCGGCCAAGTTTTGTTTGCAATTTGTTAATGGGCTGTGGCATCCAGCATGTAAATACCTGAACAGTTAGGGGACAGCTAAGTGGGGTGCAGTGGGGAACGGGGAACAGCTGGCACGACGACGCTTCCTCGCTGGCTCATTAGGCATGCGACTTAGTTGCCCGGTATGGCATCGGCATCGGCATCGGCATCAACATCAGTATCGGTATAGGCAACTTAATCCGTTCGGACGAGCATTAAATTTGCACATGGATATGGCAAAATTAGCCCTTACGGCCAGGTTATTTAAAGCATCTATTAGTCATAAAGAGAGCCGGTCTGGACTGGCTATTGATTGCATACCCCCGCATGGGCTAGTCCCAGACTTGAGCTCATTCGCACGCCTCGGCCAAATGGACGACGGTTGTACTTGACTTCTGAACCAGCAGCCACAGAGCGTGACTGGACTGGTACCAAACCCAACGCCATGCTGGAAATTGGCTAACCAAAAACTAACAACAATAAGCATTGTGGTTGTTGTCGTTGTTATTGTTGTTGCTGTTGCTGTTGCTTTTGCTGGTGTTGCTTGTTCTGGTTACTTGTGCTTGTTTAGATAGGCAATCTGTTGAACGCCACTTGAAATAGAATTTTCCCACCAGCTAAAAATAAAATTTCAACATGCCATTGTCAACACACACACAACTCGACTAAGCCATGCTCTACAGAGTGTTCCACATTTATCTATCGCAGCACTTACGGTAAGTAAACCATATTATCTGCAATTAAATTAAATCAATACAGCATATAATTCCTTAACTGATAACTTTTTACATTTCCATATATTCGAATATACCCCGCAGATTTAATTATATGGTATTTAAGAATGCATTACATTCAGTTTTCTTTCTCTTTGTCTCGTCTTATCTGTTTACATATATTTAACTTATACTTCGTATTTATACAATAATTTTTGCTGGTGGTCGGCACATTTTTTTTTGTTTGGTCATGCTTCAAAAGCTGGGCATATGTGGGAGAATGGACTGAGTACTTAAGTGCAAATTATACGCCAGTCCGCAGGGGGGGCTGACCCAACTATAATAATAATAAATGAAAATGTCTGTAATTCTCATGTGCGGTCTGCCCGACAAAAAAAAAATAAAATGAAGATGAAGAGGAATATGAAGCAGCAATGCGAAATAAAAAACACAAAACTGAACTTGAGCACTTGCTTATTATGCAGCCCATTTCCTGCGGAGCGAGGAGAATATTTCTCACAGCTGCGGCAGTCGGAAGCTAAGCCAAGCAAATAGAAGGCGTGTAAACGAACTCTGTTTTGGTTGAGCGGCGGGGCAGGAGGCAGTTATTGAAAGGGGTCTAAGTGTTGCATGTTGACCCATTATTGGCTGAGTAACCATCAATAAAAAACCATTTTGCTGCTGAAAGTGCATATTTGGTTTTCAATTAACGAGTGCTGTTTGACAAATACACAGCAAACAGCTGTTGGCAGTTGGCGGAGGCATCTATCATATTGTGGGGCTTAACTAGGTGACATGGGAACATCCGCTGCACGCAGCAGGGTTGACTTACCTTGGCGCGGATCAGGCCGTACAGCAGGCATTGGCTTCGAGCAGCCCTCGCCAGGCCACTCAACGTGGGGTTCAATAAACTTGCCGAGCCGCAAAAGTTTTGTGCAGCAGACGCAAAAAATTCACCCAAAGTGGAGCTGGCCCCATCAAAAAGCAAGCCACGAGAAGCGAGTGAAAGATGAAAGGGGGCAGCGGAGCAGGAGGAGAGGAGGAGAGGAGTCTGTCGCTGTGGGCCTGCGATATACTTCATTTTGACAGATTACATCTCATTATATACACCTCGCGGTCAGATGCAGTACACTCGTCCAGGCGGGCAGGCAGCCAGCAAAACGGGTTGCTTGCCGCATACAGTTTGGCAGTCACTGCAATCGTTGCAAGATTGATGGCCAGTTATTGGCTTTGCATAACAAAATTTTCCTTTTGGTCCAACGCATTGACGATGACGTCCAAGAGTCTGCATTGACTTATGAGCAATTCAAATTAATTCTCAGCTGAAGAATGGGCAACAAAAGCTACGGAAGGGGCATGTACTATAAAGACAAGCAATATACCCTGTATTCAAATATGTGTTCACCCTATATGAACAAATCTATACACAGTATGTATATGTGGTTTAAAGTATAAGTAATTACCTTTCTCTTTGTCAAGTGTAGACAATAATATTTTTACTTTATTTATCGTTTATACCTAGACATATTTTTTAAATAATTGACTCCCATTTAAGTTTTCATCATCGTCAAGTAAAAGGGTATACAAATGATATGCCATGCAGCAGCCAGAGCGCAATAAAATGCGCAACTTTTGCACATTGTTTATGGCAAGTTGAATTGAAGTTCATTTATAAGGCAATTTAAAAACAATTTACGTGTTGCATGTGCCGTTAATTTATCAAGTAGCCAAGCCGCTAGTTTAAAACAATTCCCCTAGCAGGCCCCAAAGAAAGCGGCTGCCGAGATGGAGGAGCTGCCAACTGTTTTTCAACACACTCATCATAGGCAATTAATTAAAAATTGAGCAGCAGCCATGAGACGCAGTCAGCGTGGAGCTGTGGCAGCCACCGAAGCCACTCCAGTCTTTTGGGGGGCGTGCTGGTATTATGATTTTTTCATTGATACAAATAGAGGAGCGTCTCTCTCTCTATCTCTCTCTCTCTCTCTCTCTCTCTGTCTGTGTTTGTGTCTGGGTCTGTACAACTTGTTGCCGCAGCCTGTTTCGAGTGGCATTATTTTTATTGCCTCCGCCTGGCTAATAAGCACAAATTTATCAGCTCCGTACGTGCGTGGGGCTTAAGTCCGAGGTGTTGAGTGTGCAGCAGTCTGGCAGCTTGTTGATTGTGCCCCCCAATCCACCACCAGCACCACCAAGTGCCCCAAGTCGTTGCCATCGGTTGAGTATACAAATTGTGTTTAATATAAAATACATAAATACGAGTTCTAAACGACTATATGACACATCAACTTTAAATATTATAGACTAGACTACTAAAACCGTTAAATTGCAACACGATTTGTGGCATCATCACAGCACAGTTTCGCCTGCTCCCGATTTGGCGTATTTGAACTTATTTCATTGCACTCCTCTCGCCCTGCGCCGGTCACAGGCAGTAGACCAGCGTCCAGAAGAACGCATTGAATATGAGGAACGCGACGGGGAAGACGAAGCGCATCTTGCGATCGATCCACAGCGACACCTCCTTGGGCGTCATCGTGGCAAATGTTTGTGGCGGCTTCTCATTCTCGTTCGTTAGCGCTGCTGTGGAGCCGGAGCTCATGCTCGCATCGTTCTCCTCCAGGCTGATGGTTGAGTTCTCGCGGCTCAGGCCACCTCCGATTATGATGGGCGTCTCGATGGTGATGACCGTGTTGTTGTGGGCGCTGCCTCCGACCTTGCTGCAGCTGCTCATCGAGCTGTTGCTGCGGTTGAAGCTGCGCGGATTGCGCTTCAGCTTGGGCACAAACGTGGAGCGCACAATGTACTTGGTGGAGCGCTTCTTCAGCTCCAGATTGTTGTTGCGCCTGAAGATGGTGTTCACAAAGGCGAACTCCATGAGGCTGCCAAAGATGAACACGGTGCACACCAGGAACCAAACCTCCGACATGGTCACATAGCTGACCTTCGACAGGCTGTTCTCCTGCGACAACGAGAGCGTGATGAACGACAGCAGCGTGGAGCAGCCGAGCATGGAGCGTGCCGGCGTTTGATCTGCCTGCAGCCAGAAGGACACCCACGAGATGGCCACTATCATCATGGAGGGCACAAAGTAGTCTATGATATAGTAGCCCACCTCGCGACTGAGCAGCACACTGAAGCTCAGCGCGCTGTAGTTGCCCACCAGGGCGCCATGGGACATGGTATAGGAATCTGAGATGGTGACGGACTCGTTGGTCACCCAGCCGTACAGATCATACTCGGTGAGCTGCAGCTGCGAGTGGAAGCTGACCGGATTCGTGGGTTCCCAGTGCAGCTGCAGCATGGACGTGTTGTACATCCAACTCTCCAAAATAGTTGTGCACTTTTGCTCATCGAACGGAAACTTCTGGAAGTTCATCCAGCAATACAGCGTGGCCTGTATGCGGGTCGAGATGAGCACCGTGCCATCCGGATAGATGGTGGTCAGCTGATCCTTTTCATTGGTGCCCAGGACATTGGAGCTCTGCTCGTTGGCCAGAAATATGTGCGGCACCCAAAGCATGCTCCGCAACGTGGCATCGCCCACAATGGGCTGCTGGCGACTCGGCGCCAGGTTGGCAAAGGCCAGCCGGGAGTCGTTGTAGCGCAGCTGCATCAGTCCCTGCAGCATGAACTGCAGGTCGTTCGAGTCCAGATCCTTCAGCGCATAGATATAAAAGCGCGCATTCACGCTAATGGGCTCGATTTCCCCGGTTTCGTTGACCGTGACGGGCGGCTCCAGCCGATCATAGCGACAGTTGTCTGTGAGCCGGGAGATGAGCTCCGTCTGGCTTAAAGCATCCGCATTCAACAGGGAGGGGCAGCTGCTCCCTGGCAGCTCAGTCAGGCGAAGAGTCATGTTGAAGTTGGGACTTTCATCAGCCGAGCTAAAGGAACCATTGCCAGCTGTAGAAAAATTGTTATAGATTTATAAAAGTTATTGTAGATATTTCATTTCTATTAAGAACAGATTTAATTTTCTCATAAAATCAAAAGTTAACTGACTAACTGTAGATTCATAACTTGGAGCTGGGAACTTTTTAAACTATTAGTAAAAATTTCATTGTTTACTAAGTACTCTTTGAGACAATGTAATAGAACATTACAAGCACTTTGTCATTACGAAAGCTTCTCATAAGAAGCAGAAAGAAAGCTCGAAATTAGTCATCACATTTTTTGTAAAGATTTATTGCATAAGTATTTTTTTTCAGTGAACCAATCAAATTTTTCCACTCATGTGTGTTACACACTGGTGTAATAAAATAATAGTTCAATAACCATATTTTAAAAAGATTAAAAGTGCTTTTTATTTGCGCAGTTAACTTAGCTTTCCACTTTAAAAATCACTGCATTTTTAAGGCACTTAAAGTCTTTGCAGCTTTGACAGGATAATTGAAGTGATTTATTGTGTATAAATTGATGTAAGGAAAAATCATTGAATTGATTTTAATTTAAGCTTCAGTAAGCTAAGTTTATAAATTTTTAATTTCAATTACATATGTAAATAGAAGCACTTTTATTTCAGTTGAATTATTTTCACAATTGATGTAAAACTAACCCAGCTGCAACTGTTGCTCGGGCAAATTCAGGCTCGCTGCTGCGGCAAATCCAATCCAAAGTAATCCCAATAGGCACGCAAGGATATCCATTTTAAAATTCGCGCACTTGACTCTGGTTTTTTTTTTTATTAGTTTTGTGAGTAACGCGTTTTCACGGCCAATCTGGAGGCCTCCGCAGTGGAAACTAATGCGCGACAAGTTCGCGCCGTGCAGTTGTGGCTAATAGATATTACTAAGTTATTATTTTAATAGTGGGCGCTTTTAATACACTCGCTAAAAGCACTCGCCGACAGCTTGGACAGGCAATTTCGCCAGCTGTTATCTGGGGAGCATATAAATCGCCACTGTAGGCAGGCTCTTAGTTGGGGCTTTTCTGGCACTTGCCGAGGCAATGGGGCTAATTGCTGTTATCTGCGGCCCAGCTGAAATGCGAATTGTTTGCCCATGTCTGAATTTTGATTAAGTGGCCAACGCCACTGTCAGCCAGTGTCAGCGTTTAAACTTTCTGCTTTTTTTATTTATAAGCAACAGATATTTATGTCGTATTTCATAAAGTTTATTTTTTTCATTTTTGTCTTTTGTACTTTAAATGGCGAATACAATTGTTATTTTATAATTGATGATGCGCCGTTTGTCAGCCTTTATTGAGCGCCAGTTTATTTTTGGCCAGCACTTTTCCCGATTAATTAACAATTAGATTAATCGCAACGAGGTAAATTTAGACCAAGTGATTAGTTAGCAGCGAATTTCTTGGAAAGTTCAAGAGGCTTTGTGTTTTACTTTGAGTTGGTGAATCAAAACTTGCAGTCAAGTGATAAAGACAAGAACTTTCATTTAGGTTTCCTTACTCAAAGTTCATTCAACACTTAAATGTATTTTGAAGCTTCTTAACGCTTGCCATGGTGCACAAGCACTAACTGAAACTTATCACAGATAAATTGTTTTCTTGTCTGGCTAAAAGTAGGCTCTGCTCGTGACGTCTGCGTTTGTTTGTCCAACAAAAACATTCTTTTTTGGCCACGAGATGCGTCAAACACTGAGTACTCAAAACTTAACCTTTTTGCGCTGAAAGTGGGCGTGAAAATGACGCTGATAAGATTAGGCATATTTTCAGCTCTTGGCTCACATCCGGTCTGGGGGCAGCTTTTAGTTTGCTACCTGTGCACAAATGCAAATGCCGCTCAACTATTTAAGCACCTTTGACGAGGCATTCAGTTTTTCAGTTTTTCCTTTTTAGAAATGTTTGTTCTATTTTGTGTTTTGGCAGGATTCGCGCGAGCGCATTTAATTTAAGCCGTCAGGAACATGAAAGCTGCTCGTCTCACTAAGCCGATATAAAAGCACATTTGGATTCAAATGCCGTAAAATGAAATAAAAACCGAAAACTAAAAACAATCGCAATTCCCACCGATGTCGAGCCAAAATGGAACAAAAACTGTCTGCAAAGTTTTCGCTTGAAGTTTTTAGTATTTTGGGCAATGCAAAAATTATAAGCCCTTAAATGGCAATGGCCATACCCTAGCACATACCCACACCTGAGTTAAGCTACCGTTGTCTATGCATTAAACGTGTGGGAATTGTAAACTGTTTTCTAATTAAGTTCTATGGCTGCATTCAAGGGATGTGTAAAATGGCCTTTATTGCTGGATATGAACTTGGAAAATAAAGGACCTTAATCTGAGGCGTTGTTTGTCTGGACACTCTTCAGAGAATATATTATTATTTACAGGTGTTGAAAACACTTTCTAAAGACTATAAAAGCAAGCTTTGAAAATATGGCATCATTATTAACAGCTTAGTCTTTTATTAATCTATTAAAGGTTGACCCTCCTTTTAAAATGCAACCATTTTGTATAGGGTATCTTTTAGATGAGCATATCCAGCACTACAGTGAATGACAAATGGAATAATTGTTGGAGGAAGCCGCACCAATTAAGCCTGTCCAGACTGGCAGTAGACGCAAGTTCAAGGCACAGACGTTGACAACAGGCCATAAATCACTCACTTAGCTGCCCAGGACCTGAATCCTTTGTCCTTCCGCTGTGTATTTGTGTGTGTGTTTGTCAGGCATTTGCTATTGCATTTGTCCATTCATTTATTACTCCTTATGGCTTTGGCGTTCAACGCGTTTTTGATTAAGGATACTCCTTTATTTTTAATCGAATATTTTTCTGTTTTTATCAGTTCGTTTGTTGCTCTTTGCTGCAATCGCCATTTTCCTTTTATATTTTGTCCACTTGATATTATTTGCTTTCTTTGTTTTATTTCCTTTTTTGTGGTCCTGGTGTGCTCCATTATTGTTTGCTTTGATTTATACTCGGTTTCAAGTGATTTCCGCCAGCATTCAACACTTTATGTTTGCTTTTTGGTTTTTGGCCACGACATTTAAGCCAAAACTCTTAAGTGCGAGCATTTGTCATTTGACTTTTCCAGGGGTCTTTTTTATTGCTGCTGCCGTCGCTGCTGCTGCTGCTGCTGTTGCTGCTGTTTGTCCCGTGGTTTCGGTTTCGTTTACGGTTACGGTTACGGATATTTGTGCTGTTTTTGCGTTTGGCTTTAGCTTTGGCTTTGGCTTTGATTTGCGGTGCTTAATCGCTGGCGTCGTCTGCGGCTTGCTCTTTGGTTTTCTGTATGCAGATTGGTAAATGCTTTCGCCCATGCAGCTCATAAATTCTTTGCAACGTTTCTTCTTTTTTTCGGGGACTTCTGCGCGTAATTGAAAGCAGCAGGGTGGCTACTGTGGCTTATTGGGCAGCACCGTCATTTGAAATTGTGGCTGTCCTCTTCCTCTTAGCTCGCTGAATTTATAGCCGTTCAATGCGAAGCAACGGTCCAAACTACCATATAAACATCGCCTGCCAGCGAGCTATTGATTAAAGTAGCTTACCCAAAACTGTTGCCTGGGGCTCAATGCTCAATGCCTTGTAATCTGTCAAAATTAGCAGCCTTGTGCAGCAGCAAACGGAAGTGCGGACAAAAAACTCCAAATTTAAACAGGTTATTTAATGCTACACTTTCGGTCCAACCTAAAGGGCTACACTTGGGTTCGTTGTCCTCCAGCGCATTGCGGGCGGGGCTTTTGACTTTGAATTTACTTTTCTCTTCTTTTTCTTATGCCAGCTTGCAGCAATTTGTAGTTTCAATTTGATTGTATGTACAACTCATTTTTTTATATACCCTATACAATTTATTTAAAGGGGGAGATAAGTTCATTCAAATGTGGCATAGCTATTATTTAGATGTTACCTTTATAAAACTAAAGATTCTATTAGCTTACCATTTTAAGCAAACACGTTTGAGTTCACTGTACAGGGTATCTGTGAAGCGCACACCTTTGGCTTGATTTATATGGTTTCTCTGGGATTTTCTGAGATGTTAATGCGAGGCAAATAAAGCCAGAGACTAGTGAATAAATGCATGGAAAGCGCACAATGATTGAAGTATTTATGCATGTAGTGTAATATCTTGAGGCCCGCACATCGTCATCATAATCATCAGCTTGAATGACGACTTTGTGAATGGGGTCTGTTCGAAATTGAAAGTTGTACTTTCACGTGGCGCCGACAAATTATACTGGCGAGACGATGCCGTTGACATTATCTGTGCGCTGTGAGCCGTAGGATCCCACCGTAGCTGGCCCCAGCTGGCGCTGGCGCTGGAGCTGTAATTGATCATGGGACCTCTTGGCATAAATATTTGCGCGCAAGACAAACAGCAATTGAAACCGGGGCCCATTAACTGCAGAATATCACACCGCATATATCTCTTGGAGCTGCACAAATAAACGGCAGACGGGCCGAAAACAAATTCGTATTAAGCGATCAATAATCATTGTAAATACGCCAATGTGACGCCGCCGGCGATAAGCCAGAAATATTAACGCATAACCAGGCGAGAAGCAGCCAAAGCCAAGCCTGAGCATTGGACGGGGTATGGACACGGACATGGACATGGACATGGGCATGGGCATGGGCCTGGCGTGGCCTGGGCTGGCCTGGCTTGGCCTGGGCTGGCAACGGGTCTGCTCGTTGTGGCTGGCGCGTTGTAGATAAACAATAGAAAAGCATAGAGAACGGGTCAGCATTGAGAGCCAAACGCTTGCGGCTGCCTTCGGTTTTGGTTTTGGCCTGGCTATCGACTCAGTGCCTGGCTGTGCTGCTATACAAAGTTAGCGAGCGCATTGAATGCAAAAAGACCAAAAAGTTGAAAGAATAAAAAAGATGCTGGACACTCAATGATGATGATGATGAGCATAGCAAATACAAATTATGGTTGAAAAGCGCAACGTAAATACTGCAATCATTTTAATAGACCAAAAACGGCGGCGCATAAACCATAAACCAAACGCCAGGCCCCTCTCGATACCAGCAGCTTGGCCAAAGTTCTATGAGAAATTGGAGGCGTTCATGCGAAGACTGCCAAAGTGCAAGACTCGGACCCAATACCCCAGAAGAGTCCGCAGAGTCTGAAGAGTCCAAAGAGTCGGCAAGCTGCGAGTTGCATTCACATTGGCAACGGCACGCGAACAGCGAAAATTGCAGTCGATGATGCGGTTTTATTACACAAGTTTAGCTCTGAAATTAGCGTAGATAAATTTGTGGCTGAAATTCCTTTCCCTGGCCGTACACTCAGCGAAAAACGCCGTTTTTAATCCAATTACGATCGCATTTTGAATTTGTAACGTGTCTTTAAAATTTTTGATTAACTTTGTGTTCTTAAATATTTCTAAATTAGGCATAAATTATTATTGATAGCATGATTCACCGTTAATGTACCATCAATAAAATCATAATTTTTTATTTAAGCACAAAATACTTACCGCTAATATTGTTCGAAATGTAATGTTAGTCTAGGTCTTGACAATTATTATAATTTTGTATAAAAAAAAGCATAACCATTTCTACAAGCTATCAATCTAATTGATATCTAATCTATATATACAATTATCCAAACATTCGGCAGTGAAACGAACCTGTATCTTAATTAGAGTTTAAATGCCATATCAATTAGACAACTTATTAACTGTGGACTATGGTCTGACTCATATATATACATAGAAGTTTAAAGAAAATTAAAACCAGTCTTGCAATACAAGAAAGGTTCACTTACCACCTTATTCGGACTTTTGTAGTTAGTTTAAGTACTTTATTCTAGGATTTTCTCTAAGTGTGTCAACGCCAGACGATGACCAATGTTCGATTGTGGGCTGGCGCAAATGGCACGCAGCGTTTTCAGTTTCTATACCGCCATTTGGGCATTCCAAGGCATTTCGGACTTTTGTGGCGTTTTCTGATCTGCAATCATGGTAAATTATATTGAAAATTCTCTAATTCTGTTTGCTACTACTCAAATGCCGGCCATCAGTGGGCATTATCTATACTTAGGAATTTATGTGTGTGCTTCGATTTTGATTTGGCTGGATTCATTCCCTCCCCATCATCTGCCCAGACAGACAGCGAGCAGCACACTTAAGACAATTAGATCTGCAGGCATCAGTTACTCCACGGCAAGCGGGCCGTGATATAAAACAGATGCTAATGCTACTGTGCGCCCCCCTCCCCCACCAACATCTTTGCCCCCTCGATTTCTCCTGGTCTTTCTTCGTTTGGTGGTGTCTTTTTCGTGTGGATGGCAATGCGATGCGTTTATTTTTGTGGTCGTTGCCGTCGCCGGCTCCGTGTTTGTCTCTCTTCGTCTCTCCCACTTGCTGCGACGCTCTCGGCGCGCGCATGCGCTCTCAAAGTCTACACTTTTTGCAGTTTGTTGTGCTCGTCGCATTCGTAACATGTGCAATGCATATTCGTTGATGAATCTGAAAGGAAATTCAAATGTATTGAAAGTATTGAAAATTAAGCACACAATGTTAAATACATATTAAAAGAAACATTTATCGTATTATGGATAACTATTATTTATTTATAAATACTATAATAATAAACAAGTAAGAATTTGGCTTTTATTATTGTTTATATTTAGTTGCTTAAGCATTTTTTTGTATAATATAATAATTCTACCATTTCCTTTAGTTAATAAACTTAATAATATTAGCCTTGATCGAATTGGCGGCTTGGAGACCGGCTTTCAACTGCACGTGCGTTTGGGTTTCTCTCTTATTTGCGCTCACTCAACAGCCGGCAAGGCAAAACTCTCCACAGCTGGCGCCAAAAACTCGCCGCCAACACCATCCACATCCAACACTTGCGTTCCACACGGGGCTCACTGACGCGGCTCCAAGCGGCCGGCCCTAACAGTTGCTGTTGAAACATCGTGGCGAACGCACGCTTGGAGCGCATCAAACGCGAAGCTAAATCGTAAACAGACACGCGACTCTTCGGTTCGAATTCGGTGTTCGGTGTTCGGTGTCGGTTTCGTTTTCGGTGTCGGTCGATCGTTTGGCTGCAACTCAAGCAGTTTTTTCTCGGCAATTGCATTCGGTCGTCGCTTTGATTGATGAACTCAACTGAACTGAACAGTTGTCGACTCGGACTCGGTCAGTGCAGTCAGCTAAGCGCGTGTTGCCATTTCGCCTGAAGCCCGAAACGGTTGACAGTTCAAATCGAAAACTCAAATCAAATCCAAACCCTTAAACCTTATATGTATATTAAAAAAAAATAAATATATATATAGGGAAAATACGAAACACAGAAACCCGGAGTGCAATCAAATTTTTTGTGTGCTATTCATTTTGATGTTATTGCCGTGGTGTTGTGACGCTTTCGCTTTCGGTCATTTGGCCATGGATTTTATAGCGGTCCCTGCAGGCGCTTTACTCTAATAACCCTCCAGTCAACAACTGCCAAAAAACAAACAAATAAACAACGCACACACACAAATACATAAACATATATACATATGTATATATATATTCACGTGCATATATAAAACAAGTTCAATTCGCATTTCAAAATGTTTATCGAGTTCGCGTTGTCCTCCAGCGCCAGCACACGCTTACGCCCCACCCCCACCCCCACCCCCATCTCGGGCCCGGCGTCGTCGTGTGCTTTGCCTTCATAAATTATACAAGCGCATTTTGTGAACGACTTGCAAATAAATAAGCATTTACGCTTTTATTATTGTGCCGAAGTTAGTGTGTGTGTTTTTGTGTGTGTGTGAGTATTCGCGGGTGTGTGTGCGTGTGTGTAAGTGAGTCGCGTTTGTTCTGCAGAAATCGGTCCCATGCGGCGCAAAGCTGCCCAAACGCAAACGCGAATCCAAGCAGAAGCAACAACAACAACAACAACAACAACAACGACGACAAAAGCCGAGGCCAGCTGCCTGCGCTTATAAGTAATATCATCTTTAGCATACAATCATATTTGGTCCCTCGTTCAGCCCTGATTTGTGAGTGCCGATAACAGTGCGATCTGTGAATATCATCATAAAATACAAGCCGCAAAAACATACCAATATACGAAAACATACATATATGTATAACTAACTATATAAGGTAAGCCTTGGACGTATTACGTATACGCACACAGAACCTTAGCTTTAAGTTCAAAGTTATAAAAGCCGAGTGCATTGACTTGATATGCACTCACGTCCTCACTCACTCATATGGGTACTCGTTTGTGCAAGCTATTATAAGCACTTGAGTTGCTTGCAACGTCATTCGACATTATGCAAATACATAAGCAGCATCAGCATCAACATCCTGACGCCTTTGCGTCCTTGTGGCTCGTTGTCATCAGCAGCGAACTGCATAATTGGACCAACCGGCAAATGGCTGATTGTGTGTTCGGGTTTGTGTGCGTGTGTGCCCCATTAGTGTTTGTGGTGGGCGTCTCTAACTGCCTCTAATGAATAAATAAGTGCCACTAATAGTTTTCGCACTTCCTGCTGCCAAGCAACGCAACAGCAGCCGCCGATAGACCGCAATGGGAATCACCGCATCAAAGTGCAGTTGGGAGCAGAGCTTGACAACAAGGTCAACAACAACAACAGCATCGCTTACATGTTGACAGTATTTAATTAAGAGCCAGCAACAACGACAACTAAAACAACGGCAACGGCGACAGCAACAAAAAACGATAACATAATTGTCCAGACAATTTTCTGGCTTTATTTTATGCCCTTACAGTGGGTATTAAAGTTTTTACATAAAGCATAAAGCATTTATAAAAAAATTACACCAATATTGAGTATCATGCAAAAATGGCAAAGTTCCCTTTTCCGACGTTTTCTCTTAACCAACTTTATTTAATAAGAATATAAGGCTGAAAATCGTTCAATTAATTTTCTTGTCTAATCTATTCACGTATGTCAATAATATTTTGGCTATATTTATTCATTCTAGCTATGAGACCATTCTATTTATCAGATCAGATAATAAGCTTCAGATCAGATCTTGTTTAGGGTATAAAAGCATCGGCTATTTTGAGTTATTCTATTCTTTTTATTGTCTGCCACAAAATTCTGTGGGCCGTGGCCAACAAGTCAATTGGTTGTCGCAACGATGCCGTCGCTGTCGTCGTAATAATTTTATTTGCCTTTCCCACACACAAACACACACACACATGCACACACATAGACACAGTTTTATGAATATACCCATAGCATGTTTATAAGCTAGTTTCGTTTTTTCTTGATTTTTTTTTATATTTTTTTGTAACATTTATTTTGCATTTTTATAGTGCAACTTTGTCACATTTATCGCTGCTGGCTGCTGCAGCGTTCAAAACATTTCCTCTCGCAACAATTTCGCTGGGCGGATGTGTCCGTCCCCCGTCCCAGATACCTTGGGCCATCTTCGAGATAAACATCGCAGCCCGACGGAGACAGCTCACAGACGATGACGATGACTTGCGCAAGTGAAAATAAAATGAGCTTACAACAAATGCAAGAAATAAATGTAATAAAAATACAAGTGCCCGGGACAAAAACATTTTCCATAGAATTTTCTGACCGGCGGCAACAACTTCCTCATTTGCTTATCGCTTGGGCTGAGAGAAGCCCTGCGCTTGATTTCACTCACGCAGACTCATCAACTTTTAATTAGTTGTAATTTGTAAATTCAACGTCAAACACAAGCCACGAACGCACCAAAAGGGGCTCCAAAGGGAGGGGGAGTAACCTCTTTGATGCTGCCGCAACTGCCTCAACTGCCGCGACTGCCGCGACTGCTGTTGATGATGATGTTGCCGCTTTGTTGCCACACTGACAGATTGCTGATAAAGACACCCCGCCCCGCCCCCCCCCTTTCGCACCTTCAGCTAAACAAGCTCCAGCCATAACCATCTAATCGCCTAAGCTGTCGCGGCTTCGTCGCGGCTGCTTTTGGTTTTCAGTTTTCGGTTTTTGGCTTTTGGGTTTCCGCATCCATCAAACAGCTGTCAGCGGGGGCGGCCCAAAGGATTGCCCTCAGCTTGACAATCTAATTGCGTCTAAACGCTGAAGCATTTGTTTACACAGTGTCCCCCGCCGAAGCGTTATTTGATGGCAGCTGAAAGCAGGCAATTGATATTGCAACAAAGTTCAAAAACACATTTGAAGTTATCAATCTGAGTTGTCTGAATTGGGCAAATTAATTTGATTTATGACACTTTCAACTGTTTGTTATGTCTGCCATTTGTTTGCACGCATATACTTTAAGGTATCAGGATATTTGATATGCCTGTCAGTTACTTATTTTGCAAATAATCCTTATAATATGAAAGGATTATTTATTTATGGGTATAAAAATATAAAGTTATTCTAGACTGCCAACAAATCAATTGAATTAACTTGTCTTTAACTACTTGCAACATTCATTAACTAAAATTATAACTCAATTTTGTAGTTTTATCGTTCATAACTTGCCGGAGAGCAATTGAAATTTGAGTTTTTAGTTTTTAGTACTCGCATCCGCTGCTTTAATTAGCAACTTAAACTGGGCAAATATTGTGCACATATTTTGAGCTAAAAAACAAAAGTTTACGAGCTAATTTTATGGCTGTTGTAAATTTATAAAAATTGTTAAACTTTTTATTAGCCTTACGCAAACGCAAATACGAAAGCAAGCATCGTGTGACACAGAAGCTGGCCTTAAGCCAACAACAACAACAGCAACAACAACAACTAAAACTAGAACTAACAACCAACTAACAGCAGAAACAACTTTGGCAACAAGCTCGATAAATCCACAGCCAGGGCACTTAATTAATTTCTGCAAAAAAGCGCAAAAACGAGGCTAAAAAACTTTAAGAACAAAGGACCAAAGTTGCTCAGGTCCTAGCCTAGTTGCACGTTAATTTCCAATTTGACGCAACAGCAAATGCAGCAGCAGCACCAGAAAAAACTCTAATGTCATACATAGAAATAACAACAACAACAACAGCAGCAACGAGAACAAGAACAAAATCAGTGAAGTGCCCGCACCCCGTTCGACGGCCAGCAACAGTAAAACTAACTGCAAACTTGCAGCAGTAAAAAAGAGGCAGCAGCAGCAAAAAAAAAAACAGATGCGGCGAGAACAACAAGCTAAGAAGAGGAAGCAGCAGCAATGCTTGCACCAGTTTCGCAGCAGTTGAAACAGTTACCTGGGCGCTAAACAAAAAGACACACAACAGCAACAGCAACAACAAAAACAATAACAACAACAACAATAAAAGACACTGCACACTAACCAAGTGAACCAAGTGAGCTGCAGAGATGCCAAGAAGCCAGCCAGCAGCTTTAGAAAGTAGCCAAGGAAAGCCAAAGCCAAAGCCAAAGGCAAAGCCAAAGCCAAAGCTGAAGCTAGAACTGTTCCTGCTGTTGCTGCTGCTGCTGCTGTTGCTGCTCTTGCTGTGGCCAAAACCCGTTGCCTTCATCAACGACGTCGCCTTTGCGTGATGCAATTGCCAGCAACGCGCCAAAAGATTGAAAGCAACGACAGCAGCCACGTAACTAGAACACTTGACGATGCTGCTATGTCAATGTATGTGATGTGTGTGTGTGTGTGTTTGTGTGTGTGTGTGTGTGTGATGCAACTGCTGCAAATGCTTTTGATGCGCTTTTACCTAGCCCCGCAACAATTTCCAATTAAAGCAACTGCTGTTGTTGTTGTTGTTGTTGTTGTTTTTGTTACTGCTGCTGTGGCTTGCGCAATCATACGGCAACTTCTTCTGGATGCATCATTGCAGGCATGGCATTGGCAATGTCTTATGTAAGCAACTGCGACAGGAAGCCATCGGTAATGGCCTTAAAATACACACTTTATGCCCAGGCAGCGTCTCCAATTAGAGTTTAGTTAATTGCAGCGCGCCAAAGTTGCTCATTAGATTTCTTAGGGGGCGGAGGGGGGGAGGGGCGTTCGGAGTGCTGCCCTCTAAATGCCGCGCCCAGTCGGAAGCTAACGGTGCCCGTCCCACCTCAACCTCTGGCTAAGGTTAGTGCCCCAGCGTCAACGGCCAAAACTAATTGATCATTAAGTCTATTTCCGCACCGAGTTGGCAATGGCAAAAGTTGAGGTTGAATTTTCAAAGTAAGTCATAAAGCGCCAGCGTTTTTATGACAACATCTAGAACAACAAGCATGTTGCACGCAACAGAAGCAACAGCAACAACAACAACAACAACAATTATTGAAACGCGATGACGTTGCCTAAATGATGACGTTGCCTTGAACAGAACTGGGTGGGGCACGGTGCGCACATCGGGGAACAGTCGAAAATATCTAGTACATTTTGAAGTTTTATGGCTACACCAAATGGGAAAGGCAACAACAACAGCAGCAACAACGGCAGCAACAGCAGCAAAAGTCGTAAAAGCAAATGCGCTGCATGTAAAGATCTATAAAGAAACAACAACAAAAAAAAAAATTAACATGAACTGGGTAAAATCGATTTGTATTTCTTTGTAATGCGGCCTGATGAAGATTCCAATGAAGTTTAAAAAAACTACACAAAAAACAGAGGAAAACAAAACAAGCTAAAACAAAAGACGCAACGCAACGTTGCAGTTAATCAGGGCAAAAGAAACGTTGATGGATAATCCAAGCAGACAAAGTGAAAGGGACCAAGTGTTCAGAAGGTTACTCAGAGCTATATTGATGGCATTCTAGAATATCATGAGTGAGAGTTTAGATAGAGTGTGGCATATTAAGCCTATAAAATAGGTAAAGAATGAGGCGGACAGAAGAACTAATTAAATGTTCCATTTATTTAGCATAAATATAAATAAAGATCAAGTTTAACGTGTGCTTAAGTCTAAGCAATAAGTAGTTAAACAATAATAAAATGTATCTGTAATACTTTAAAGACGCTGCATGTTACAAACCATATACCCCACCATCACAATATCAATGGGTATAGAGTATAAAAAGCAGTTGGGATTAAGCGCAATGAAAGAACATAAGAAACGACTTTAAATTAAGATAGAAGAACTGTAAAGAGCTCAAAAACAAAAACTTAAGATTAAAGAACAGTAAAAGAGCTTTAAATCTGTAAAGAACAAATGATGAGAATAGAAGTCTTTTCAGCTATTGATAGAAACAACTTTCAAAGACACGTCGCTGACCCACTGCCCACATGCAAATGAAGTACGTCTCTTCTGTGTGTGTGTGTGTGTGAGTGAGTGTATCTATGTGATTTGATAGACAGGAGCTGATGAGCTGAGCAGAGAACTGGTAAGCTGGGGGCACTTGTCTGCAGTTCCCGTTCACGTTCCCATTCCCGTTCCAGTTGCCAGTTGCCCGTCATTTGCCATGTGCAGGCTCATTTTGTGCGTTGGCGTTGACTGCAGTCCGTCTGCTTGCAGTCAGTTTTTCTGTTGGCCTTTTTTGGGCAGTCGCCTATAAATTTCGTTCTGGCCGTGGCTAAAAATAAAACGAGCATTCGACTCATTTTTTAAGCTGACTGCTTGTTGTTGCTGGTCCATTCTTTTGTTTACTTATACCAGAGCCTAAACACATTTTGGTTTTGTGTTTTTGTGTGTGTTTCTTTTTTTTTTTGTTTTTTTTTTGGTAGTTGCAGAAGAAGAACTTGCTACCTTGGCTGGCTGGCTGCTGTGCGGCTGTTATGGGCAGCAAGAACAAGCGATCTTAATTTACGTTAGCTCGTTAACTTGAATTACCGTTAGGCAGAGCACTCAGAGCTCTTTCACTCTCAGGCGCAACTAGGCATTGCTTCGGGTCTTGTCTGGGTTCTTGGCTCTTGGTTCTGGTCTACTTTCTGGCTGCAACCTTTTTTGGGCATTTACAACGCCTCTGCGCCATTGTGGCTGCTTGGAGGGCGCGTGAAAATGCCATTGTTACCCCCATGTTGTGCACGAAAAAAAGAGAGATACATTTGTATCTGTGTGTGCGGCGTGTGTGTGTGTGTGTGTGTGGTGTGTAGTGTATCTGAGCGCGGTAATCAACATTTTGTGGTCAGCACGGGTGCGCTGAAATGGAAAGAAAGGAACAACACAAAAAAAAAAAGCACCAGTAGAAGTAGAAGAAGAAGAAATGCCATTGGTTTTCGCATGCTTTATTGCCAATTGGAAAGTTGGCTGACCAAGTCGCAGCCAGCAGCCCACAGAACCCATTCATGCAGCGGTCTCTAGTGCTAGAATGCTTTATGTGCCATTGTCTGTGTTAACTGTAATTGGCAAAAGACGCAAATGCAGATGCCAATGCAAAAAAAAAAAACAGCAACAACAAAAAAAAAAGAAAAGTAAAGTAAGGAAAATAGAAAACAAAGCTGAGGCCAGCGAGTGTGCGCTATGCAAAGCAATAAATATGGCTGAAACAAAACGCCGTTAAGTAATAAATTGTGGCTAAGGCGAAATTGATTTAATAACTGCCGCATGAATAACTCTGGCTAACTGGCACATCATTAAATACTCTCTTGGCTAATTGCATTCTTCCGCGTTCGCGCAGCTGCGACCTGAACGAATGCAGCAGCAGCGGCTAATCGAATCAAAGTAAATCAAAGCAGCTAACTGCTAACTAACTGGCCAAGTGGCTGCCGGCCAGCCACTTGGCCAGTTAGTTAGCCATCCATCAAACGATGCGCTCCACAGATTCGTCAAATGCTCGAATGAGTCGCTCAAATGCCAATGCCATAAGTTTCGAATCAGTTGCAATAAGCACAGTTTGTCTATTTAATGAGCAGGAGTAAAAGGTAGCTGGGGGTAGATTGTGGTGAAGCTGGTGGTGCTGGTGGTGGGGGACAGACCACCGTCAAGTCAACTACGTCAAGTCAATCAATTAGGCATTTCAACACATGTTGTTTACAGTTCTAATTCTAGACGCATTTCATTTTCAAAAGCCTCGATGTCTGTCCGGAAGGGGGATCAGGAATCGGGAACGGAACGGGAATGGGAATCGTGAATTGGGTATGGGAATGAGCCACGTCTGCTGCTGGGCGTGAACTATTTTTAAATGGAGCGTCGTGCACAACGCTTAATGATTTCCTGTTAAATTATGCGGCATTGACTTTAAACTATGTAAATGGAAAAGTTTTGTGCATTCTTCTTTATTTTTTTATCATCTTCTTCGGCTGCTGTTCTACAAGTGAGTATCGGACAGCGTGTGATCGTAAATTGTTCAGTTGTGCTCCACAAATGTAAAAGTCAAATGTTAAATGCTTACACATAAATCGGGAAAACTTTGGTAATAGCTTCAAGTTGCACATATCCCTTGTGACTTACGGCATTTGATGATTTGATGAGCCATCTGCTGATGACTTGCCGAAACTTTTAATAAACTTTCGGTTCGACCCCATTGCGGCAACATACTAACCCACAAAAATCGACCAAACTATGGCCACAATGCGCTTGCCCAACTCGCCGAAGTCCACCGACAAAAGAGGAAAAAAAAAATAATACCAATCAATAATTTCTCAGCTACTCAAAAACTCATTAAGTTATATTTTTGGCTGAAGTCCCACTAATGGCTCAGAGAGACTGTGGCTAATCTCAGGCGAGTTTCTGGGAAGCACACAAAAAAAAAAATAAAGCAAAAAAAATTGCTTTTGCCACTTTCGCTTGCGGCGCAACAGACTTGAAATTAAAAGTGTAAACCTGCTAATTTTGGGAAGTGCCAAACTTTGGCCCGGCTCAAGTAGCCGATGGAGTCGTCGGTTTGAAATATCAATTAGCAGCAATGGATATATATATATATTTAGATATACACAAATAAAAACTTGCTAAGAACAAGTCGAGCCTTATGATTAATGATGTGGCACAGCGAGGCCAGCGTTAAGCAAACATTGACAGCACACCAAATGGACTCGCCTGTCAGTCTATCAGTCTGGGGCCAGTTTCCAGTTGCCAATTTCCAGTTGCCCGTTGCCAGTTATCGGCGCGCCAGATTTGATTAATAGGCCCTGACCACCCACAAGCAGCAAGTCGCTAGTTTATAATTGCTGCGAACCATACGGAAAACAGCAACAAGCCCATTAAAAAGCTGGGAAAACAAAGCGATTACAAAATACACTCTTTTATAGACTTGAAATGAGTAGGCTGCAAAATTAAAGTGTAGCTTAGTTGAGTCGCTATTTAAAATTGCCTTCTAATCAACTTTAACTTCCAGCTAAGTACAAGCATAACAAATGTTATTGGAGTCATCAAAGAGGCATCTGTGAAAAATCGGCATAGCTGCTTAAGTATAAATAAATAATCTCAATTATTACAGCTGATTGTTGGGCAACTAAGCAGCTGCTGCAGGTAGAAGCGAAATGTCCATTTGCTAATGAATATAAATCGCACAATTATCTCGAGGCACGAAAAATTCATTTCAAAATTTATGATAACACATTTGTCAGATCATTTTATATACATATTGTTGTTGTTGCTTTTTCGTTTTGCCCGCTGAGAACGTTTGCTAGCCCCGGTAACGGAGTCTCTCTGACCCGAATTTTGGTTACGCTCGTGCCGCCAAACGCTTAACCTTGACACCAGCGGCATTTTGGGCTTAAATTTGGGTCTGAGCCCGAGCTGGGGCTTCAGCTGGGCTCCGAGACTCTGACGTCCGAGGCGCCTACACCGTTAAAGTCAAAAGTGAGACCCGTCCAACGGTCGCTCGGTTGGTTGCTTGCTCTTTCGGTGCGGGTTGCCGTTAGATTCGAAGTCATAAAAAACTTTTGCTTGCTTTTTTTTGGCTTTTTTTTTTTTTAGTTTTTATACGCTCAGACAATTGCGTGGCATGACTCAAACGAAATAAATTGCAAAATCTTTCGCAGCGCTTATGAAAAGTGCGGCATTTTTTTATGATTTTGTTTTTCGCTCTCTGCCCCCTCGCCCTGTGAGTGGACTGTCTCATTTTGTTTGCTGGCTGTTTGCTGTATAATTTTATAGTTTTCTGTGTCTGACAACGTGAAGCTATTTTTATTAGACTCGGCCTTTGTGCCAATAGAATAAAACGCCACACAGCGAAATGTCTGCCAAGGAGAAGCGACACAAAGTCTAAATATTTAATAAGCTGTATAGTAGAAGCTACTAATGCTTAGAATAAGGACAAGCACAAAAGACAAAAGCAGCGAGGGCAATGGCTTGCAGAAGTCGCATAGGCCACATAAATTGCGGCTCAATTACTTGGGTCGATTCGCAGTAGGCTCTTTAAAAATGTATGTCAATTGGTCAATTTCCGTTCTATTCCGACCCGATCTGGCCACGTATCGAGTGTAGGCCAATTAAATGTCATTAACCTGCTGCGATTCCTGCACCACTTACGCCGGCCATTAGCCAAGGCAAAGCATATTAAATATTTATAATGCACCAGCTCCTTTATAGACCCAATCACCTCCTTCTCCTCTAGGGGGCATTTTAATTAGGCAAATGGCAAATGGGGGAATGCGGCTTTCATAAATGCAGACAATGCGCAGAAATAAGTTAAATTATAGCACAATATCCGCTGGCGATTGACAGTTCAATCAACTCGCACTGCAAGTCGCAAATTGCAAATTGCCAATTGCCAATAGCCAATTGCAAAGCTGTCCGCTGCAAGCTGTAATAGAAATTGCAAATCAAATATTACGTATACGCCTGGCGGGACCAAATATCATGTTTGCTGCCACCAGCCAGCCCATTGTTGTGTCAGCGCGTTAACCGAGCACCAAAAAACCCAAAAGAAAAAATGAAAATAAAAATGAAAAAAAAAAATAAAATAAAATAAAATAAAAGCAAACAACATGCCAAAGGCGACGTCGAAATGCGACAGCGGCAGCAACACCTTTGGAGTGGCAATTTGTTGGAGCTGCCGCCTGCCGCTTGCAGCTTGCCGCTTGCCGCTTGCCGCTTGCCGCTTGCGGCTTGCGGCTTGTTGCCTGCCTCGCTTTGGCGACACAGTCAAGCCGAGCACTCAAAATGGCATACAAATGTTGTTGTTTTTGTTTTTTTTTTATTGTAGCCCCAACTCGAAACCCGTTGTGCTCAAGTATGACTCAAACAATCAATTGGCGGCAGCAGCTCCTTGAGTTCGAAATCAGGCATCGAGCATCTAAAGAATGACTTAACAGCGTGAAATACAACAACAACAACGACAACAACAACAACTAAAAGCTGTTAATAGCAAAGCGAACTCGGCTTTGTTACGCCTTTTAGACGCGTTTGCATTTCAGTTCCGGCCACCTCACCATATATAAGCACTCATGCCATATGTTATATAGTATCATAAACCATATATAAAAAAAAACATTTTTCATATAAGCCCTCCTTTTGCAATAGAGTGTCAAATGCATCCATTGAGTGAAATATCTGTAATTCGTATCGCATATATGAGCTCTCATTGCTGTTGTCGTTGCACTTTGTTACTTTGCACAATTTTCATTTGCATTGCGCAAAATTGCGAAAATTGCACACACGACTCTGCAAATTTGTTGCCAATTTTCGATGGCCATAAATTGTAGCAAACTGTCGTTTGCATAAAATTCCAACAACAACAGCAACAACAAAGGAAAAAAACTCGCAACTGCAGCCAAAAACAACACCAAATGCTAACTGATCTAACAGACAGCTAGACAAACGGACAGAGGGAGAAAATGCAAAACGTCAATTTCCAATGCGTTCTTTGAGTGCGCATAAATTTCAACAGTTCCAATTTTGATGGAAAATTGATATATGCACATGCACACAAGCACACTTCCATTTATGTATTCGTGTTGTCATATGAATACTCTACCATTGATAAATAAACAAGACTCAAACATAAACAGAAGTGCAAAAACAGCAAACATTTGTAAAAAGCATGCAGCAGAAAATATGTTCAAAAAAACTGTAACTGATTTGAATTAATATCCAAGCTGAAACTTATTTATAATGTTATTATTATTTGTAGTGTACCTTTTTGTTGTTGTTTTTATAACCTAAAGCGAACAACACTCTGCTTATCCAATTAAAATATTCCTTGTCATGTTTTCCATTTGTTAAAGATACTTTCAACTGTTTATATTAGATACCCTATTGATCAATAGACCAAGCGACACAACAACAACAACATCAATTGAAATAGCCCGAACCGTTGCGCTTTTAATTAGACACACAAAATAAATTAAATTAACAACTGAGACCCACTGCAAAAAAAAAAAAAATACGTTGTACATAAATAATTGGTACAACAGCCAAAATGCTAAATTTATTTATTTTTCTTTTTCGATTTTTTTTTTGTTCGTCTACAATTTATTAGCAAGCCGCAAAATTGATTGATCTGCCCCAGAGCGGGTCCATGTGTTTGCCCCCAGAGACTGGAGTTCGGCTCGTTGGGGTTCAATCAAAATTTGTAATGAACAAGCCGGAAAAAATTAAACACACAGAAATATTCTACTGAGCTCTGTTGTTTGCTTTGCTTACGTTGCTTTGTTGTTGTTGCTGTTGTTGTGGTTGTTGTTGCGGTTGTTGGTGTTGGGTGTTTCATTATGCTGCTGCCGCTGCGGCGGTTGCGGCTCTTTGGGCTGCCTTTACATTTTAATGATACAATTTAAAATCAACGCAGACTCATGATTTTGCATATTTCGAGCATTAAACTTGTGGGTCCGTGGGCCGCGGCGTTAGCTGCTGCTGTTCTGATTCCATTTCTGCTGGCTGGGCGCATAATTCAGGCACGGTTTTCAGTTTAGATTTTTTCCGCTCTTTTTTTTTTAACGGCAATCAATGGCCGAGAACCGAGCAGCCGCCTGCTGTGATTTGACCAAAACTGACGGACGGGCCGTCATAGCCTGGCCTGCTGGTTGCTGGCTGCTGGCTGCTCGCCCGCCTGCCAAAGCTATCAAATAAATAACCGCGAGACCCGCAGCGTGTGCGAAAAATAAAAGAAACTTAGCTTCTAATGCTGCTGCTGATGGGTGTGCCACCCCATCTAAAGCACTGAAAGATACGGCAAATATGCCGAGTGGGTCGGGTAAAGGGGGGGAAGGGGCGCAGCATTTTAGCTAAACGGCGCGCATTACTTTTAATTAAAAGCAGCCAACGCCAGCAACTGCACATGACTTGAACTTGAACTCACATAACGAGCGGGCGACCCCAAGACCCGACAGCGAACAGCCAGCATTCAACATTCAACATTCAACAGCCGAGACCCAGACCCAGACCCAGACCGGGACCGAGACTCAGACCGAGACGGTGTCAGTGGCAGAGAGAAAGAGCACGACCACCACTGTGTCTAATTCAGAGTCCAAGCTGCACATGATTACCCATAAGCTGACAACGCTCGTTCCACAGTTCGTTGCACAGAGCGTCACAGTTTGACTTTAATCAGTTTGTTACACAGACAACAACAACAACGGCCAGCAATCTGACATTTGATGTTAATTTGCAGCGAGTGACATTGCGCATACGCAACGTTGTCTGTCAGCCGTTTAATTACTTTAAAACCAAAACCAAAACCAAAACCAAAACCTTAACTCGTAGCTAGCTTATTTACAAGCCATGAGCATAAAGCCATTAAAATTCCATTATTCATGCATTAATTAGCATTGCGTGTAGGTGTAAATAAACTTTTTACAACTTAAAAGAAAGCTGCCAAACTCTCAGATTTAAGAAGCGAACTTTACAATTCCTAGAAGCAGAATTTGTCTGCTTGAAGTTTTCAAGAAATTATCCATTGGATATGCGTAATTAATTGATTGTTCGTAAGCTCTTTGCCTTTAGGTGCCAGCGGCGGCCCACGCCCAATTCCAGCAAATAATTAGCATAAAGCACGTGCGCCGTCAGCTTGTGCGCGCCTTCCTCATTTGTATGCCCAAGTTGAGCTGGGGCAGCCCACCGCTACCAGTTCGGCAGCTGTCTGGGCCAGGCACTGCCGATGGAGCTGGCACTGGGTGGCTGGCTACCTGTTGGCAAAACATTCAGCGCAGGTGCGTACGAAAAACGCCCCCCAGAACAAAGCGGCGGGCAGGTGGGGAGCGAGAAATGGGGGGCAGAGCTCAAACCAATTCGCAATTTGCTTTATGGAAATTCCGCATGCAATGGCTGGCTGGCTTAGACCTTGCAGACAGTTGTGCATTTCATTTCATTTGGCTGCATTTCATTTCTGTTCTGTTTTAACTGATTTATGCCCAGAGGCCAAGGCATGAATCACAACTCAACTCAATTGCGCAATGTGTGTGCATTGAAGTCAACTATTAACTAGCGAATACCCTATAAATGTTGTTACTTAAGTGTATGTGATATACTTGTTTGGGTAGAGCTGTTGCTGTTGCTGGTGCCTAAAACCAATTTATGTACTCACTTTAATATGTCTGTCAATGTGAAAATTAATAGGTTAAATATAGTATATGTTTTATTAAGCCCCCATATATGTGGTGTATTAAAAGTTTGCACTTTATAGCCGACACTTTAAGTGCACAATCTCGACGGAAATAAATTTGTATCTACCTGTAGTGCACTAAAAATGCAGCACACGAATGTTCTTTAATGCATTTGTTGTTGTTGCTGTTGCTGTTCTTGGTTTTTACTGCTATCCTGGCTAACTGGAGCAGTTTTTCCTCCACTTTTTTTTGCGGTCGGCGCATTTCACGCTTAGCCAAATTGCCAACTTGACCGGCACAAAAGCAAATCACGAAAATGCATTCAATGTAGGCGTGTGTGTGATAGGTGTATGTGTGTGTGTGTGTGTGTGTGTGTGTTGGTTGGTGCTCATAACATTTTATTTTATGCACATTTCGTTCACAATTTGTTGTTAATGAATGCAAGCGCAATGCTTGGCTAGCTGCCTGGCCGCCTGGTTAGCTGTTAGTTGCCACAGATTTGCAGCAAATTGCGCCCACAAATGAGGTCAGGCAGCCGCACAATGCGCGCCCCGTTACTTACAGCTGCCTCACGTGTTGACTTGTGAAAGTAAACGCCCCCCGTCTCCGCCCCCGCCCTCGCCCCCGCCCCCGTCCCAGCCCGCTACCTGCTCATGCAATTTCGTGTGAGTTTGCAACTAACCTTCACATAAATTATTCCCATGAAAAGCTGCAGCCATTGGAGCTGCAGTCGCTGGAGCTGGCAGTTTAAGACATCGTGATAAGCTGCAAGATATTTATCTGGCTAGCAAATTACATGAGGCAACGCCTAGGCAAGTGCCGCAGGTAGAAACAGCTCAAAAGCGAGCGAGAAAGAGATCAAATGAAAGGAAGAAAGGCAAAAGAGAGAGAGAGAGAGAGAGAGGGAGGTAGGACGCATGCAAGTATGTGGCATGCAGCATGTTAAAGAAATGAGGTGTCGAAACTATTGTTAGGCGTTGCACTTGGCCAGCACTCATACGCCCCGTGCTACGTGCACAGCAATTGAAAGACAAGCCTTTGTACGTTTAGCCTGATTACTGTTTGTTGAGACGAGAATCGCCGCTAAAGAATTGTTAATTGCCACAAAAATACAAATATTTTACAATGTGCGTAGGGTTTGAGAACTGTCTTTAAGTTTTATAACGAGCTAATGAGGCGCACATAATTTTATTTTAATTGGCAACACACACACACACACACATATACCAATATACATACACATGTGCTTGAATTCAGCAATAATAATTCATTGTGCGCTGTTATTGAACCAAGCCCATATTTTTATACGTACTCTATGCATAGGCCCTGCTGCCAAGAATCTACGTGTAGCAGCAATCATTTCGATAACACTTGAATACAAAATGAGGGTCATTAATTTTATAACAAACTATGTTGGCCCGGCCGGGGCACACTTGAAGTTGGCTAGGAGTCGAAGTCGACGTCGAAGTTAGAGTCGGAGTCAGAGTCAGACTCAGCGTCAGAGTTGCCGTCAACATTGTTATCGCTGAGTTTTTGTCGTCTTTCAGCTGGGCTTAGCTGGCTGCCAATGTCGGGCATACGGCAGTCAGCACGGCCAGTACGTCAGTCAGTCGGCCTGCCAGTCAATCATAACCCGTTTCAGCTGCTACGAGTACAAATCAAACTCGTTATCGTTCCAAAAAGATCTATGCGACCAATAAAATATACAGTGCACTGCGCTGAGCCCAGGCCCGACGCCTACCTTGCCATTGGAGCTGGTCGGGCTGCCCTGGCTGGCTTGGCTACTTGGCGAACCAAAAATTGTCAAGCTCTACGTGTTTGGCCATCAAAATGCTGCACGCCTCATCAGGCAGCAGCCAACAGGCAACAAGCAACTGGCAACAGGCAGCAGGCAGCAGTCAGCAGTCAGCGGACATCAGAGAAGTTGGCCCGTTGGCAGCATTTTAATTGCAGTGCGCTGGCAAATGTCGTTTACATTTGAACTTCGAGCCAAGTCGTGGCCGCTGCTTTTTGGGTCATGTCTGGCTAATCAGCCAGGCAGCTGGTCGCCAGTTGTCACGCCCACAAAAATTTATCGGCCTCTGGCTCAGCTTCACCGTCAGCGTCAGTTTTAGATGCCGCTTTTATTAAACATATTTTCCGCAATGCCAGGCAGCCAGGCAGCTAGGGAAACGTGAGCTTATGCTTTATGGCGACTTAATAAGCCCGGTCGCAGCTAACAGCTAACAGCTAACAGCCTGTTGCCATGTTGCCCGTTGTCCCGGCCACGATTCTGCCAGGCCGCCGTGTCGACGTCAACTAATGGCGCTGCCTGCGACCGCAGCTGCGCCACCAACAGCAGCAACACATTAGCCGCAGCACCTTAGCAGCATGGCTCGGGTGGACTGTGGCATGATAAACAACCGAAGCGTTTTAAACGGCTTCATTAATCTTATTCAGCGCTCTGCTGCGCTTGTCTATTAAAGCTTGTAATGCCAAGTCCCAGTTACTGCGTGCCTTACCGGGAGTAGCTGATGCTGCCGCTGCTGCTGCTGCTGCCGCTGCCGCTGCTGCTGCTGCTGCCGCTGCTCTGCTGATGAGCAGCTGTGGCAAGCGCAATCAGCGGCAGCGCTCAGGTTGAAATGTACTAACTGTCAGCTTCACGTCATTCCGGCATTTTATGAGCTGCTGCCGCTGCTGTCACTGCCAATGCCAGGGCCGGAGGCAGCAGCTCCCCGGCCACGCTCTTGCTCTTACTGTCATTGTCAGCAAAGTAAAAACAGCTAGGGATGGCCGCGTGTTGGCCAAGGCTTGGGCAGGCGATGGCAAACTATGATAAATGACTGGTATACCCTGTGATGAGCTCATATATATATTTGTTACTGATAGAAGAACATGTTTGTGATGATATCTCAGATCAAGGCAAGTCCATCCACCCATGAGGTAACATAAAATCCAGCTATAAACTCATTTTTCATTATAAAAAGCATTGATTTTCGTGTACACCCTTTTTTTTGGACATCTGTTTATATATGCTAAGCATTTGAGAATAAATCAGATAAGCTGCTCAAAAGTTATTACTCATTTATGAAGATTGCTTTTCTGAAAAGACATTCATGAGTATTTATGGCTGTGTCTAATTTAATTTGTTCCACAGTCCAGCTAGACAATCTTTATGGCTAAAAATGTGCAGCGAAAATAGCTGCCATATTTTATGGCGGTCACATAAAAGGAAAAACTAAATAGTTCACGTGACCATCTCTAATCTCTATTTAATTACCTCAACGAGTTGGCTGCCCGGGCCAAAGGTAAAGTTTAGTCGCTGGCAGCAAACGAGTTAAGTGTGATTTGCGTGACAGGATAAGCTGTCACGTGGCTATCTTTGGGGAAAACCTTTGTCACGTGCTCACCGCTCGATTTGTGGCCTCATCTCGATGTTGCCTGTGACGAATTTGCAACTCTCTCTCTCTCTCTCTCTCTCTCTCTCTCTCTCTCTCTCTCTCTCTCTCGCTCTCTCTTCCTTTGGTATGCCGCCTCATCATAGCGGGCATGACAATTTCTTGGCTCTATGCCTTATCATTTCATAATGAATTTGTTTTGTCAGCTAATAAATTATGAACATCACGCTCCACCTTCTGCCCACAAGCTAGAACACAACACACACACATTGCACAGCTAGAACTGAGCACATCATAATCAGCATTCGCATTCGCATCCGCATCGGCATCATCATCATCATCATCATCGGCATCAGCATTGGTAAATGTTGTGCCTGGGTTATGGTATGCTGTTGGGCTGTTGCTGGGTTTATCGTGAGGCTGGTTGATTTAGTGGCCCGCAGTTTGTTTAGTTATTAGCCTTTTTGCCCTTTGCGCAGAACAAATTGCATTTTGATTTATGTGCGCTGAATTAGTTTATCTGGGAACAGAAACAGCAAGAAAAAAACTCGAATCTCGAGACACGCGACAGACAGGAAACGAGACGACAAGCAACAACTGCTGCCGCCCACATCAAAAGCCACACACACCAAAAGGAAATGACACCCATGCTTACAGCTAATGCACATCATATATATGTATGTATGTATATGCTTACTGCAGGCTACTTCAAAGGGCATTTAAAAACAAAATCGGTAATTAAGTAAAACGCATAAGCCGCAAAGTGAACTGGTCGATTATTTACACTCCAAGTCTGGCCGCGTTTCCGTGAGTGTGTCAATCCTTGGTTGACTGACGGGCATTTCCTTTCAAGCTGCTGCTGGTGCAGCAGCAACCACGTTGAACCGCAGCAAAGTGTATTAAATAACCGCAAGCGAAAGCTTAACTCAAACAGAGCGGCCAAAACGTCGACAGGGCCAGCAACTTGACTGTGCGCTGCAAATAAACAATTTGTAATTGAGTCGTCAGCCAATTGCCCCACAGGAACAGCAACCATCAGCAGACTGCCTGCGGTCGAGCGACCTGTGGCCCGTTCCTAGCTCATTGAACCGTCCGGGCTGGCCAAGCGCCTGTAAATATTTGAATGGTCTCCCTGGCCAACAAATAAAAGGTGAAGCTAAAGAGCAGAAACCGACGACAAGCTCTCAATACTTTTGCTCCACATTTTGTTGCACGCGCTTCGGGTTTTGGCCAGTCTCGTTCATTAGGGCTTAGTTTGCGCTGCACCAGTGCACCGCTGGGCCCGGGTCCAGTCGGGCGCTGGTCTCGTTGTGTGTCGCCGTTGCCGGCAATGGCAGGAAATTAATGCAATGCAAATTGTGTGGCAAAATTGTTGCTGACATTGTCTGCTGACCCGATTCCCCATAGACACCTATTTGCAGCACAGCGCAGCTTTGCGTGGCATACTAAAAACTGCTGTTGCCGCAGCAGCAGCTGATGGCACGTTGCGATAGTGAAGTGGCGACTAACTGGCAACAGTCTGTTGCACATTGGCTGCTGTTGCAGCTACTTCTGTTGCTGCTGCTGCGATTGTCGGAAGTACAGTTAAAACAAAGTTACCCAATTCGACCGATGCAAATTTTAAATCTGTTTCTATTGCATTTGTTGCTTACGTTATATAATCGCACATGTAAAAAGAATTCTCGTTGCTTGATTGAATTTTTTATTTCAATTAGCTGTCAAATTGTTTGTGGCAGTTGCACAACGCCAGCAATAGGAGCTAACTAACAGCCTTTGACAACGCGGAGCTTTCAATTAAAATCCTTCCTAAGCCTGCAAGCCTGATTAACTTTGAAAGCCCAACACGTAACAGGCCCCTCTCTCCCCGCTCCCCGCTCCCCACTCCCAACTCCTGCTGCCCTGCCCTGTTCTACTTAAGCCGTTTAAAATACAGTTTTGGCTGAAAAATGTAAAAAAAATACGCATCAGAAAAAATGGAATTTTCCGGTTGGATTCGTGCAGACTGCACAAAAAGCGCCACAAAGCGCTGCCATGGGATACGGATAAGAGTTTTTCCAGGTTTTGGCTGCACTCTGTCAATTATATCAAATGTTGCCCTTACTAATCCATTTGTGCTTTTTTATACTCCTTTATTGGGCAGATATTTATAGTAAGTTTTTTCTTAAATAAATTTAAAAGCTCGTCTGCACACTCTTCTAAAAGTGGCTTTAAAATTCATATAATCTGATCATTCAATGTTTACATACATATATTCATAATCTGATAAATATTTAAATATATTTCTCTTACCCAAGCTGAGCATTTATTATGATAATATTATCAGAAAGCTAACCACTATCTAATATTCTTCTATTTATTATGCAAATCAAGTTTCGAATTTGTCCCACATATGCAGCACATATCTATTGTATTGTATTGTATATATGTAGATTCGAGTTTATCGTGTAATTGTTAATTATGAGCATTAATTATGATAATTATATAAAGAAAAATTCAACTCTCAAATTTCGATTAATTATGCAAATTATGTCGAGAATTTGTCCCATATTTGATTGGTTCAGTGAACCCCGATGAAGAGATATGGGTCACAGAACCTGTTGTGCCTGGAGTCCATTCAGATCGATTCGATGTGTTGTTGACAACATTTAAATAATAAGCTTATTAATGTGCAAATCAGGCGCAGGTCGAACCCACATTTGACACTTTTGACGCATCCATTGATTTGGCCGAATGCTTAACGCTTATTTAATGGGCCAGCTGAGGCAGCTAATGGCCGCGAGGGAGAGTGTGGCCCGATGGAGAGTGAAACGTTTTGTGGCATAAATTTTATGGGTTGCGGCGCGAGTTGCCGGCTGTTGACCATGAGATAAAAGCCCTATTGCCCTTGGTCATAAATATATGCTGGCCATAATGCAGCATAAGGAAATGTGTGAAACTCAATGCAAAACGGGCCAAAACGATGTGTGAGCCGGCCATAAAATGATGACATTAAAAGCAGCTGAGCACATTAGTGCGCAGCCGCTAATTGAAGTCATATCACATATATTAAACATACGCCCAGTAGCCCGAATGGCTTTAAATATATGCGCATAAGACTCCAAAAGCCCCAACTGTGAATAGTGAGAGGCTTGGGGCAGAGGGCGCTGGCAAATAAGTAAATTGGATTTACCCCAACGCTCACAAAGTGCGGCAACTTTGCCTGATTGCCTGGTGATATTGGACTGGGACTTGGAACTGGGAGCTGAGACACGGAGACGTTGAGCTGCACCTTCAGCTGTTGCCTTTTGCCTATTTCAGCTACTTTTACAGCTCAGCTGACAATGTTGCCAATGTTGTACGGTAATTTTACATAAAAGCACATAAAGTGCAATGTTTGATCGTAAAACTTTTTTACGACATTTTTCCTGTACGCATATATAAAAATGCCGTCAGCCAGCAGCAGTTTACCGAGCTCCTCCCTCCTCCCTCTGTCCTGCTATTACTGCTCCTCGGAGTATTTGGCTTTATCTGTTGTGCGTTTATATTATTTTTTTTTTTTTTTTTTTGGTAGGGACTAGGCGTCATGAAAATTGTTTGCTCATATAAAATTTGTAACACGTGTGCGATGACGACGACGACGAGGAGAAGGTTGAAAGCGTCTCTCTTTCGCTAGGCATGGAAAATTTATGCTTTCTGGCAAAGGCTGGCTTATTGTTTGGCGGCAAGTGAAACACTTTGGAGAATTACCCAACAGGAGGTTACATTGTGCGCTGTGCGCTGTAAATGTCAATCGAAGCTCCTGGGCGGCTCCTGCGAAATGAAACCTACCTGGCAATTAACTAAATAGACTTTTGTGTGCCGCAATTGCAATTGCAATTGCAGCTTCCGTTACCTTGAGCTAGTCCCGGTTCCTAGACGGAACAGCACACAACATTTAAGCACTCATAATGTTAATGACATGCACAGAAGCCACCAACAACAACGTAGGAGAAAACGCCCACGCTTTCAACTGCTTTTGCTTGCATAACAGCTCGGGCCTGGGACTAAGGCTCTGTCTTAGCCATTGTATCCACAAAATGCAAATGCAAATGCAGCAGCAACTGCAACTGCAACTTTATGCAACTGTGCCATTTTAGTCCAGGTCTGTTTTCATTCAGCTCAGCTGGCCCATCATCATCATCACCGTCATCATCAAAGTCATTAAAAATAAAGTAATTTTCACGCATGTGCCTTGCCAAATAGAAAATAAAATGCATTTTCCGCAACAAGACGAATGAGCTGATTCTATTTTACAGTTTCACATGCTGCCTAGCACCCTTTGCAGGTCTGCATCAAAAACGGAAAGATTTTCTATAAAAATTCACGTAATGCAAGTCACAAACTGGCAGCGGGGGCACCAACGACGACGGCTGCCTTCCTTGCCACAGCGGCAACAACATGCGGCATGCAGAAGGTCATAAGCGCGAGTGTGCGACTATTAAATGCCCTAGAATTAAAAGCAATTGTACAAATAAGCAACTATTAAGTTCTTGAATAATGAAAGAAAAGAAAAACAATTAAAAGAAGCTCATCAGAGCAAGGCTATTAGGTGGCCTAATTGTAGCTTTGTTCTTAGCTAAACATAGCATTTATAAATTTCCATCGCTCATAGAAAAAATGTTGATTTTAAGCAAATTTAATTAAGAAAAGTTATGTAAAAATTTAGAAAAACTCGCAACTGTGTGTAAAAGCCAAATGCATTTGCCTGCTACGCCCACAACGCTCAATATGAAATGCCCGTGGGTAAGCCACTGTATGCGGACCATGAAAAAATGTATATATACATTCATACTTACATATACATATATAAAACGACAAGCTGGCAACCTGGCAGGCAGGCAGGCAGGCAGGCAGTCACGCCCCCTCACAGGCGCGCAGAGAGCCAAGTCAAGTTGTCCTAGACGTGGCTGCTGTCGCGTCAGTCGCGGCAACTGCGGCGTACTTTAAGCGAATTTCATTTGTCTGCAGCGTCAACCACTTGACAATCACTCACGTGGCCCAGCCCCAAACCCAGACCGGCAGCCAGCACCCAGCCAGCCAGCCAGCAGCTTCCTGCAACCAGCACTAAAGGCTGCTGCAGCAGCGCCCCCGTATTTCCCTTGAGTTGTCTGGTCTGGTTATGTTGTTGTTGTTGTTGCTGTTGCTGTTGGCTTGGTTGGTGTTAACAAGTTCCCATGTAGCCGCTTAAATATTAACGCACGCACACACACACACACACATGTCGCGGCTGTCGTCAACTCTGCCAGCAACTGTAAATAAATACTCATAGAGCACACGGCACAAGATCTTGTGTGTCATTGCACTCGACGCTTGCCGGTTGCTGGCACCTAACTCCATGGTGACAAAACTAGGCAGGGGCACATTTCAGCCTGGTCAAGTCGTAAACCAAAATACGTGAAATATTTTACCTGGTAACGGCTACAAATCATTAAAATGATCGAAATGCCAGCTGGATATAATTAACTGCAACTCAATCACACAACAGGGCCAGGGTTAGGGTATGGGAAATGTGGGGAGGAAGCGCACTCAATGTCATGCCAAAGCGAACGCGTCAATGCAATTAGAGCCAACTCAGGCAGTCGTCCTGGCTCATTACGTGCCAAAAAAATAAAAAAGAGAGAAGAAGCTGTAAATGCTTGGCAGGCTCAAGTGGGCGCCAAGACACGCCGTCGACCGTGTTAATTGCTGCAAATGCCCGAGGTATGCAGCATGCCGCATGCCACAAGCGGCTGTGGCTGTGGCTGCCCCCGCGCACCTTTCGCCTTTATACAACTCTTTTGAGCGGCACTCTCGCATGTGATATTGCCTTTGTGGCAGCAACAACAATTGCTGTAAAATTTATACTTGCCTCTGGCTGTCCGTCGCTGTTGGACTGTGGTTGGACTGTGACTATGCATTTGCCCCACAGCCAACAAATGCAGCAGATACACACGCACACACACACACACTCGCACACACGTGTTTGAAAATGCTGGAACATAATTGTTCCGGTCATAAGAAAATAAAGCTGCGTTCAGCATATGAAATTATTTTATTGGCGCATGTTTCGCTGGCCGCTTTGTGTTTAGCCATATTTAAGTAATTTCTTCAGTTTCCAATAAAATGTTTACAAGATTTTATTGGCGTGTATTTGAATCGTAGAGCTTAATTATGTTGCCGGCAATGATAGACTCTGGCTCTCTCTGAGTCTATCAACATTAGCTTCCAGTTATTTACGAAAAACAGAAACCAAATAAATCTCTAAGCTAAGTTCATTTTCCAGCTCATTTGAGTGCCAATGCCAGAGCTCCGTTTCATAGTCAAATCAAGCAGGAGCAAACAGAGAAAAGAGAAAAAGGTAAATCACTGCTCGACAAAATGTGTCAGAGAGCCGCCCCTCAAAACTCAGGCGGCGGCGCATTTAATCATCATTAAAGTGGAGTGGGGGAGGGACGAAGGACGATGGGCGATGGGCTGAGCAATCCTTCTGCCTTTTACAGCAGACGGTTCACCTTTAGCCATTTGCACTTTTCGATGCTTTCACGTTTTTCATCATCATTACCAGCAGCTTCCCTGCATACAACAGCAACAACAACAACAACAGCGACCGCCATTTGCGCCGAAAGTAATAAATAATTTCGTTTAGCTCGGCAACAGACCAAAAGAACTGGAGCAGAGACGTCAGCTACGCAGCATCCTGTTGCCATGGTTGGAAAGGAGGATGAATGAATGTGTGAGCATGTGCTAAAAGTTTGTTTGCTCTGCTTTTGGGTGTTACTTCCGCAAACATCAAATGTGCGTGAGTGTATGTGTGTGTGTGTGGAGGCAACAGCAGCAGCTGGGTTGGGGGCGTGGCATTCATTGAAATATGACAAAATGCTGTTTGAGACATTTTCAGTTATTGATACGCCCGTCAGCAGGCAGCCAAAAAATACCTATGCATTCAGCCAAGGCGTCGACTTTATGACTGTACATGAGAGTGTATGTATACATACTTATTAATAATAAACCCAAACACTAGATGGCAAAAACGAGAAAAAGCGTAGTAAAATCCCCCCGAAATTGAAAGCAAAGTTTGGGTTTGACTGCTGCCTGATAAATAGACAGATTTGGCAATGGGTCGATCAGGTCGCAACGGTCGCTTTGGCTGTGCTGGCTGTTGGCCAATGCCGCACACGCACTTTATCACAAATCAAGCCAAGTTTTTCTTCGTTTGCCCAGAAATCACGCCCCACACACACACACAACAACCCACCCCGAACCGCCCCCGAAACACTTTGCTCACTGGTGATAAATTTG
Organism: Drosophila lacertosa; assembly: GCA_004143845.1. Classification (NCBI taxonomy): domain Eukaryota; kingdom Metazoa; phylum Arthropoda; class Insecta; order Diptera; family Drosophilidae; genus Drosophila; species Drosophila lacertosa. The sequence goes on from SCDZ01000037.1 coordinate 398,489, forward strand.
ATGGCAAAAGAAATTATGAGGGTGTTGTCGCTGCCTACGTTGCCTGATGATGTCCTGTTGTGCATAACAGCCCGAGCCTTAAGATATGACGCTATAAATATGCCAAAGCTATAAATTTTCTTAGTACCTAGTTGGAAGAGGGCGGGGGTGGGGGCGGGGGTGGGGGCGGGGGTGGGGGCCAAGGCAGACTGCTACCCGCTCAAAAACCGATCAATGTCATATTTATCACATGTCTTCAACTTTTCGGGCTTAGCGTCTGCGGTTGCTGCGGTTGAGCTGTCGATTTGTCAGCTTTAAGAATTTATTTAACGCGTTTGACATATTTGATTTTTTAAACTTAAAGTATGCGTAATTTGTAAAATGTTGTCATAAAAATGCGATGCACAAGTATAAACTGTAATTTCCGCTCTGCGGCTACAAGTGCCGCACTGTGGCATGTTGCTTGTGGCTGTGGGTGGCGTCTCTGTTGTGGAGTTGAACGAACTGCCGTTTGTCCGCGTTTGAATGCAATTAAAATTACATAAAGCAACATTCAGAGTGACTGTCATTCACATGAATAGCTACATATATTGTATATATGTATGTATATACTGTGAATACATATGTTTTACTTATAGATTTTAATTGAGGCATGTTGCCTCGTTGACAGAGTGACCAAGTTAAAGTCACTTGGCTGACACATGTCAGTCAGGCTGGCAGTCTGTCAGCCGACTTTCCATTAATTAGGCATAATATTTCATTAGCGTAATGAGCGCCTTGAGTAGCGCCTCAAAGCGCCTGTGAAATGTGCCAGCTGTTCGCATTTGAAGACAACGGCAACAACGTCGTCTGTGAGCAGCGGCAACTATTGAAAGCCTAAGCCAAACTCATGCAAATCTCATAGCCGCAACTATCAGAGGCAACAGCCCAGCCCGCATCTCTTCACTCTATGCAAAACAACGCTGAACTTCTGCTTCAACTTGCAGTTGGCTGTCATGTGAAATGTGTGAAATGTTAACATGACTCGCTGCTGTTGCCGCTTTTTTCATAATTTTCATTTTTCTTTTTTTTTTGTGTGCTTCTTGCCTCTTTCGCCGTTGCTTTTCATTATGTGAAGTGTACATTAATTATTTTGTAGTTGCAACAGAAGCTGCCACAAAAGACTGTCAGCTGGATATCAAGCCGCCTCATAGTGAACCGCGCTTCAAATCTCTATAGAATAAAACATGCATGGGAAACTTTCTGCACTTGAGAATTTAAGTATTTTCGTATGAAGTACAATTTTTACATATGCAGATTATAAATTTCTGTAAATCATATATATATATTTTCTATCTTATCTACTTCCCTTTATATTAATAACAAAACTATATAAAGCTTGATTTACTTTTTAAATCACCTTAGAAATTTTATCACAACCATCTTTAAATTTAATATTTACGTTAATTAATTTAATCAAAAATGCTCAAAGCCTTGAAACTATATGGCTTTATTTAGTAATGGCTTTCTTTAGTTGCACTCCCCAAAATTGCCGAGGGCTTAAAGCAATATCGCAGCTGCTGGCGCTGCTTCATTTTCTATGTATACTATAAGTATCTCTAATGACATAATCTGCTTTTAGGCAACAGTAAAGGCGAGTTGGGGGCAACACTCACAGAAGCGCCCTTTAACTAATCCGCTTAAGTGACTTTTGTAGCTGTTGTTGTTTTTGTCGCTTTTGTTGTTGTCGCTGCCTCGTGCATATTAAACTTATCGCTGGCAACAACCGCAATTATAAAATTATAATGATAATACTCGACTGGGGAGCGGCAACTGCTGACAGTTGGTTTGTCATTGCCAGTCCTGCTGCTGCTGCTGCTGCTGCTGCTGCTGCTGCTGTCGTTGTAGTTGCTGGCGTTGCCGCTGTTGCTGTTGCTGTTGCTGTTGTCGCTGATGATGTTGCCGCGATCTGCGGCACAGATAAGTGCCAACGGCTTTAATACAAGCCAAAGCCAAAAAGAGTTATTAAAACAAGGCCCTGTCTCCGACTCTGACCATGACTGTCAGCAGCAGTTGGTTGCGTTGACAGCCGAGTACCTCAGCGATTCTCCTTATACATATCTTTGAGTGTATCTTTAAGCGAAACCCGTTCACAGCTGGCTAATTGCAGCATGCAGCGGCGACTCGAAAAACTATTTATTAATTATGTGCACAGTTTAATTGCCACTTTCTACACAACTGCAACTCACACTTACAGTGCCTCAACCTGTATCTATATCTATAATGTTGTTTTAATCTTTATTTGCAGATCTTGTGGCTCTCACGCGAAAAATGCTGACTATTTCGAGTGACAATCGGGCGTATACGCAATTCGCTTAAATTTCATAGAGGTGATAAATAAGAAAGGAAAAAAAAGCAAACAATATGAACTGTCTGTGTCGACCCTCGCGGATTATGTCCGTGCGCATTAATTTGCTGGATGAAACCGACTTCATACACGAAATCAAGGTAAGTGGGTGCCGCAAATGACGCTCTTTAGTGTCAACATTAGCCACATAGACGGCGACGAGTACAGCAAACAACAACAACAACAACAACAAGGAGAGCAAGCTTAGACAACCTCTCGCTTGCAGAAGCTGCCTCCGCCGCCTGTGATTTATGTCAATTGACAAAAAGTGTTGCATACTTTGCACGTGCCTGCCATATGCTAACCGTCACACTCCTCAACCTCAACCCCAGCCTTGGGCCCCTGGCGCCCATCGCTGCGCACCCTCATCAATATTTAGTGCAGGGCCTGAGCCGCAGCCTGTGACTTGGCAAACATGCAAAGTGTCATCATTCACACGTCGCCGGCTGCTTCTACTGCTGCTGCTGCTGTTGTTGTTGTTGTTGTTGCTCTTGTTGTTGTTGCTGCTGCCACATTGCCGTAGCCTGTGGTTGGTACCGTGCTTTAAAACTGCGCACGTTTGCCAAATTAAATGGGTCGTCAACGACGACAAAAACTGAGAGATGAGTGCTCTGAGCTCCGAGCTCCGAGCTCTGAGCTGCCTCGTCGTTGTCGCCTTTTGTCTGTGTGTGTCGCTTAGAAAATTCTGCTGATGTGGCACGCTGCCTCATAGTTGGCATCATCGTGCGGACAAACCAAATAAATAGTTGTGATTTTCCCATGTGTGTGTTCTCGTTTTTGGTGTTTGATTTCAGCAAAGCTTTGCAAAAGCTTCATCCAAGCATGCAATATGAATTAATATATACGTATTTATATTAAATTTCAACGACATCATAAATGCTGTCCCTGGCCAAGCTAAAGCAAAAATAAGATTCCTTCTTTTAATTAAAAAGTAGTTTTGATTACTTAACAAGTCTAAAAATAGACAAAATGAAAAAATCGTTTGATCAGAAATAACTCCACAAACAAACTATACAAAAAATGTTTCTTAACTAAATGCAAAGAAAGGCTCCAGTTTTATTAAATGTCGTTAAATTTAAAAATAATAGAGGAGTTGTGGAACATTAGGGTGTCTCAGTTAGTATTTTCTTAAATTGAAAAGAAAAAAGTTTACAACTTTATACTTTTAGATAAAGTTAGGCTGATGATTGAGAAAATGTACTGATTTTGTAATGCTCTTAAATACAGTCATCCTGTCATCGCAGAAAGATGAACTCTGCACATGTGAAGGAAGTGCGTTGTAGCATCTCCGATAAGTGGAATACAATGTGACATGATAAGCATACTTATAAATCTTATGCAAATGCATGTCATCAAGGTTGCCTGTGGGGTCTGCGACATAATGAGCAGTGCGACTTGAGAGGCCGCCAGTTAATTATATGGCTGCAGTTACACGAGTCTCGGCCTGAGCATAAGGATACCGACTACGTGTATCTGCATAATCAGAGCAGTTGATCGGTAAAGCGCCCACGGCATACTGTTCCAGTTCGTTCCTGATTGATCGAGCTGGCAAGTGGAACGACAGGCTAGTTAGCAATTCTCGGAACTGACTAATGACACTTGGCGTCGCGTTGAGCTGCCAAGTTGCATGTTGCATGCTTAAAGTTATTTACTACATCTGCTGCGACTGCTTTAACTGCTTGAGCGACTTTAGCTGCTGCTGCTGCTGCTGCTGCTGCAACAGAATTGAAGCACGTAAACGTTAATAATCACAGCTCATCAACAAGACATTTATAATAATTTTACAACCGCATGCACTTGGCAGGCACAACTACTACTCTCAAATACTAACCACAACAGGCTGTAAGTCGCAGTAAGCCACCAAATCGACTGAAAACAAGCTGCTCTAAGCTACTCAAAGCGACTCTGTGTGTGCCACTCCCCCCTCCCCCTTCCCTCTTCCCCTTAGCGCCCCTACTTGGTTGTCTGCCTGTTGGCTAGCATAAATTGCGCATTAGACATGTGTTCCGATTCAGGCGTTGTGTAGTGGGCGTGGCCCACAATTTGACAATGGCAACCTGGGCGGACAACCACTGGCAGCCGCCGCTATCGTCGTCGTCGTTGTCGTTGTTGGCGCGGCGCACGCCTCGGGTCATTATTAATGAGTTTAAACTGGCAACAGGGACAGAAATTGCATTTGGGGGGACGGCGGCGCGACACACACACACATACACAGACACACAGACACACATTTGTCTCCGGCCTGCACTTGGGCAACTTATCGCATGTAATTATTGGCCGAGAGGCTCACGTACCACGTCAGCCACATGATTGATAAAAGGCTCGCCGACAAAATACCAAAAAATCAGCCATGAATGAAAAGGCCCCGGACAAAGTGCTGCGGCTCAGCGCGATATGCAAAAGTAGTGGAAAAAATCAACTATGCTGAGTTGTTTAAATAAGCTCAACTGCGAGTTACTCTGTAATTGGGAACTACTTTAATAACTGGTTTAATCGAGCTTTATGCAAATGTAAAGCTGAGTAAATAGATAATTTATTTGTATGCCCAATTGGAATCAGCCACAGTCGTATATACCCCGCGAAGGTCGTACGTGTGAGGTATAGAAATGCGTGTGGCCGGCTTGTTGCAAACGTAATTTTATTTACGCGTACACTTGTCCCAGCTGTCTGTCAATGTGGCAACCACGTCGACTGGCGCTGCTGCCTCTGCTGCGGCTGCGGCTGCTTTTGCCGCGTTGTTGTCTGCGCTGCTTTTGACGGGTGCCGATGGCACTAAGCGCACGCACTTAAAGTCGCCATAGCACGATTGCAGTTGCGTTAATGAAACGATGGGAAGGGGCTAAAGTGGAGATGCGACTCAGGGTCAGGGGCAGGTGCGGCAACTAGTAACTTGTGGTCGACTCGTTTTGCATTTGGTTGCGACGAACTGGCAAAGTGCTGCTGCTGCTGCTGCTGCTGCTGCTGCTTTTATCAGACTAACAGCCACAGCAGCAATATCAACATCAAGATACAGATAGACACATCCGCGACATCAGTCAATGTTGTGCGAGTGCCACGACAACGTGTCGTAATCGATATTTCATTGCCATGACGAGCGGGGCGCACGTTGCGTATGATTGATTTTCGCTGTGCGCGAGATGAGAAGGCAACAAAATATAACACACTACCAACTGTGGCCATGATTCAAAAAACATGTCTACGAGTATCGCATACCTTAAATCATGATGTATGTGGCAACCGTTTGGAAATGATGTCGATGTTAATGTTGTATGTAAACATAAATTAATAGCGGAGCTTTTAGCTGGTTTCTTGCCTCATCTTTTTTAATTAATTGGAAACCTCTTTTTTTTTGGTTGTTGTTAGCTGTAAGTGTGATTAACTTAAACATTCTACTGTTTTAAACGAAATAAAATAAGTAAGATTAAACGAAATTCTTTATAGTGCTAAGCAGCACCTAAAAATTCAACTTGGCTGACAAATTCTAAGCATTCACGCTCACAATTGAAATTTCAGTTAAAAAAAAGAGCGAACAATAAACTTAAAGCCATGACAATAGCTAAGTAATGGAGCTGCCCAGTTGCGGCATGGCTTTAAAGCTGAGCTCCCCCAAAAACCTGGCAAAACTGTGACAAATGGTTTCTGACGACTTCATGCAAAGACATACAACTCGTAGACACTCACAAAAATTCGTGTAGCCGTATAAAGCTCAGTCTGTGCGCGCTCATTTTGGTCATTTATCATGCTTACATGCTAATGACATCTGGCCAGGGCCCAGAAGAAACAATTCGCGGCCCAAGCCACGTAACTTGAAGTGCTCGCGAGTGCGAGTGCTGTTTGTTGTTATATAAGCTGATGTATAATTATATTTTAACGGTTAAAACTAAAACAGTTGAGGCGAGCTCTCTGTGTGCTGTGTGGGTTTCTGTTTGGCGAGCGCTTAATTCTGTCAATACAGGGTGCTGGCCGCATGGCCATTTCAGAATTTATGTAAATCATTCAACACACTTCAAACTGGCCACAATGACAAAGCCGAAATGGCAGAAATGATTGCTTCAAGTATTTCACGAGCAAACACTTCAGCACAAGGCGACCGCTGCAGCGGTTGGCCGGAATGGTATCTGTCGGATACGTCCGTATCTAGATACATTTGTGTGTCGGTGTGTATTTGGTTTCGGCCCCGTCATAGACTTTTTGCCTCGGGGGACATTTAATTAGACTCGCTTCGTTCCAAGCGTTCACACGCCAAGCTGGCCAAATAAACCTGCAGTTTATGGCCAACATAATTAAGTTAAAAGCTTTTTTACAGCTCGGCCTGCGCGCTTTTAAATTGATAATGAAAATAAGAAAAACCCATGAAGCGTATTTAATAGCTAAATAAATGCTGCCTCCTAGATTTCTGCCTGTCGCCAACGTCAATACCACTCCCACACCCACACCTGGCAACAGAGCTTAAAGGCAATGTTTGCTAAGTAATTTAAATGAAAATCGGCCATTTTCCCAATGACAGTTCATTGATTTAGCCTATCAATGATATTGGAAAAAGGGAAAAAAAAGGGAAAAGGCAAAAACAGTTTAAGATAAAAACGAATAATAAAGCCTCTTAATGATCAATTAAAAGAAAGTTACACTTTATGACAATTATATTTGATGCCTAACTAAAAATGTTGTTAAAAATCGATAGGCTTTTTTATAATAGTCAACTCTTTTATTGAGTTTGGGTAAATATGCTATATACCCCTTTGGCAAGTGTATTAAAAAGGGTGCAATTAATAAAAAGGTAGAGCCCAAAAGTTGAACATTTTACCTTTTGACAAAAGTCAGCGAAGCATCTTTTCTGGGTTTGGGGGTAATTACTTTATCTGTTGCTGAAGTTGCGCTTTGCTTGCTAATAGGATTATCTAACAGGCAAAAAAATAATAATAAAGAACTGGCTGGCTTAAAAGCCCCAGCATGAATGCTATGGCAGTCGTTTGGGCCGTTTTGCAGCTGTCAGAACCATAACTCAGTGTCATGTCGGTTTGCCGGTTGCGAGTCTTTGTAGCCGAATACATATAGTATATATTCAGATCTGAGTATCTGCGTGGCCGCAAAAGCCTCCAGACAAGACAAAAAGCAATTGTTCGATGGGGGCCGTGGCCGGCAACAGAATCGAAATAGATTTGCAAACAATTTGCAACAATTCAATCAAAAAACTTTAAACGCAAATACAGAGAAATACGTCGGATAGAAAGACAAACAGCCAGTTCGAAGGGGGCCACATTGACGGCCATCAGATAACTCACTCACTTGGTGGTCTGGTCTGGTCTGGTCGGGTCGGGTCGGATTCGAGCTGAGCTAAGCTGCTCTGCGTTGGTATGGTCTGGTCTCCAGCATGGACTGGACCAGACGAGACCAATAAAGACCACTTCTAGACGTTTTGCGCCCTATGTCTCTGTCGGTATCTCTCTGTGTGCCGTTTGTTTATTCAAGCGTTTGAATGGCGCACAAGCCAACAAGTAAAACGCCAAAGAAATTCAAGGTGAACCCGCGTCATGGACCAAGTTCTCTTTATTTTTTTTTGTATGCTGGTCTTTTTTTTTCTTCTCTTCGTTTGATGTGCGAGGATAAGCGCAAAATATTTGCCAAGCAGCCAGTCAGACAAGCGAGTCAAACAATGATAGCCAACATTTGTGCTGTCTGTTGCATCTCTCTCTCTCTGTCTTTCTCTCTGCCTCACTCTCGCTATCTCTCGCAACGTTTGCGTGCGGAAAATGCAAGTGATGCAGGTGAGATGCCAGCCGAGGCGTTGACGGCGTCTCGACAGCAGCGGAAGTCGTAGCTCTTGCCTTCCATGCCGGAAAGCAGCAGACAAGTTGAACAGTTGAACAGTTGAACAGTTGAACAGTTGAGCAGTTGTACAGTTGCATGTGCAGTATTTTACAGAACGAACAGCAAATGGGCAGGCCAGACACAAAGATACACTCACTCACACACACACACACATATACGCGCGCACATTGATTACCCGAGCCATAAATGAGCTGAGGCTGTGGTGCAGCTTGCTCAGGCCAAAGCCGAAAAGATGCGACAAATGTCAACGGGGCCAACGAACAGCGAGCGAGCGACAACCGACAACCGACAACCGACAACTGACAACCAACAACTGACAACCAACAACTGACATAGCCTAGAAAGCAAAAAGTGCCGCTATGAGAATGGACGAATGAGTGTGCTCTTAACTCATATTGCATTCGTATGGGCAGCGGCAACTGGGAAAGTTGGGAGCTGCTGGCTGCAAGTTGCAAGCTAAACTGATGCTAAAGCCATCCGCATGCGGCATTGTCAGACTTTGTGCCTGGCGTGGCATGCGAAATAAAACTCCCGTAAGCAGACAGCAAGCCTCTCAGATCTAAGAGTGCAAATACAATTGGAGATGCAATAGTGAAGCTGAAGCTAAGTTGCTCTTCAAAAAGAAAGATTGTATAACAAATAGAAACTAATGAAACATTTCCATAAAGACTTATCTGAAATTCATGTTATGGAATAGAAATTGGAATATTTATAAAATTTACGTAATCCTTTAAGTCATTTATTAACTCAGATGTTACCAAGTTGATGAGTGCACTTAAATAGCTATATTTCCATGAGAGTATATAAAATGTTGAGGCATCGCCCGACAACGGGCACAAACCAACAAACAGTAAACCGAGACGAACCTTGACTGAGCTGCAGGAATTACGCAAATCTCGTTTGTTGAATGTGTTTTCAGTTAGGTGAAGATGCGCCAGCATCAACGTTTCAGCCTCGATTGGTATGAGCCTTGGCGTGGCTCTGCGTGGCGCGGCGGAGTTGAGGCTGAGTTGAGGCGGCATGGACATAAATCTGTTTTAAGCATTTTGGCTCTGGCTTGTTTTGTGCATAACGTTGACGATGTCGACGACTGCGACACGATGTAGCTGCCATTGCCCCCCTCTCTATCTCTCTCCCTCTCCCTCTCGCTCTCTCTTATTCTTCTCTCTACTTGTCGCCGTTTTGTCTCTGACATTGCAAACGGCTGTGTTGACTGTTTTTTTTTTATATTTTTATTTTTGCTTCTGCTTTGGCTTTGTTTGCGCGCAGCAGCTTAAAACTCATAATGCCGTTATAAACACAAATGTGTGTGTGTTGTTGTGTTGTTGTCAAAGGTCAGCGCACGTTTAAGCCAAGCAGCGCAATTAAACGCACAATGCAATTGGGAAAGACTGCGAAAGCAGCTAAAGATACACACACACACAAACGCAGCTACATCTGACACGGATACAGATACATTTGTAGAGCTGAGCTCTTCGCATTATCTAGCTGCTGTTATGAGCTATTTTTTGGCTTTGAATGCGAGCAAATAAGCTGCAGTGTGGCACAAAGTTGCGCTGTTGGAGCATCCGGAGGATAATCCATGGCTGCACATGGAGAGCAAAAAGTATGTGTTAATTATGTTAAATTCAAAGATGTTGCACTTCAGCGCCCAAATTCAGATTCAGATTGAGATTGTGAATCAGTTTTTCGCGCAATTCCCAGTCGTGGAAAACTGGGTTAGTCACGTAGCCAAAGTTTTTGCGGCAACGGCGTTGATTAAGTTAACCAAAAGACACTGCTGGGATTTAATGGGACTTGCTGGGGGAAGGGGGAAGAAAAAGTACCGAAAGTGTCGCCCCCGTTGTAAGCATCGAGTGTGGTGTGTGGCAAGTCCAGACACACACGAGCATGTGGTATATTTTCTTGTTTTCCACTTGCCGCTCACTAATTAAGTTGCATGGCAAAAGTTCTTTGCCGACAGCTGACAAGAAAAGCGCTCGCTGAAAATACAGACAACTTCAGTATATGGGGCATTTGGAGTGGTCGTTCAAACTGGAACGGGGAAGGGGGAAAGGAGTGGGTGCGGCTAAAAATGTAAGCTCATTAAGTGGGTTTTCCTGCTGGCTATGCCGATGGCGTCGGATTTGCCGTCAGACGCCAACAGCTACTCCAGAAACATCAAAGTAAGCATAATTTGATTAAGACATTTAAGCCAAAGACCTAATCATCATTAGCATCAACATAATCATCGGCCTGGCTCAGGGCTCATGGCTCATCTAAAAATCGCCACTGTTGGCAGCCTTTGATGCCCCAGACTTGTATACATCATTGATTCTCAGCAAGGCGAGCGTAATTTATTGAACCCGGCAACCGAGTGACTTACGGGCCAAAACCAATAACCAGAGACAAGGGTGGAGCCCGACCAGCCTGCCAGACAGCTCGGCCAAACCTTTTGGGACTTAAATGCACAAGTTTTTCCGGGTCTGCGCCGACTTTGTGATTAATTGCTGGCCATTGCGGCCTTTTCATGTTACGTTGATTTTAAGCCATAAGTTGGTTAAAGGCTTTTAGGCATGCATGAGGCGTAGTTCATTAGGCTGCGAGTAAATGGTCTATATTAGTTTCAAGTTGATTTTGCTATTGATGGTCCTTAAAGCAAGTTTAAGCTCCTGCTAAAGTACCACGCGAATCAAGTTGGGATATCTTAAATAATACTTGGTTAGTTTAAAGCTCTACTTAATGTGATATCCTTTTTAGTTAGTTCGTTAGAATAATTTAATTAGCAGAAATTAAAGGTGAATATAAAATTCTTGTCATTTTGTACGTTCTATTTTCTTTTGACTCGAACACATAAAGCATTTTAAGAGGTGCCAAGCTATTATAAGAGATTACATTCGCTCATCAAGAATTCTATTTATGGGATAGAGTTGCCAACTTTTTAGTTGCTCTGGCAACTGTGTTTGTAAGTAAATGGCAACCAACAATTTCACGAGCGCTCTTGCAGCTTATGCATTTTTAAAATGCACTTTTCTACTTATGTCCTTACGTAAAAGCATTGACAACAATACAGCAACAGGCAGCAGGCGGGGTGTGGGTGAAGGGTGGGTGGCAGCAGCTGAAAGTTGCATGTTGCAAGTTGAAAGCAAGAATAAGGACATGTCTCTACTTTGTGTGTCTTGTTGGTGGTTGCTGTTGAACATTTTACGAGTCATTGTTTAATGTGCTTGCCTGTGCAATGGCCTGACACACACGTCCACTCGTATTTCTAATGCAATTTTACAGGACATTCCATTATGAGTTCAGCAGCTATCGTTGTCAATGTGTCATCTGTCCCTTCGCTTATCCTTGTTATGCACTGCACTCGCCTGTCAAACACTTGACAATTAGTTTCTGAGCATTATTAACATTTCAAATATGGTTTAAGCTAACGATAACGAACGGAAATATAACCAGGAGAGGTCAACTCTTGCTTGACCTCTTTAACTGCTGCACGTGCTGTCATATACAGATTATCGCCAGGCAAGCGCATTTACTCTGGGCTCTCAATTCCCCAACGACAGCTTACAATCGCTTTCAGCAGTTCATTTTTGTTGAGCTCAGATCTTGTTGAGTTTGTTTGTCCCTTTGTTGGTCAGCAAAAGGTTTAACATAAATTCAATGGCCACTGCCAATAGTAGACACGGTTTCGGCTTGTTCACACTTGGCAACCATTAAGTTTATGACGCAACAACAATGAAACATGCCCAAATACAAAAGGGATGCAGCCAGCAACCAAGCATGCGAGCATCTCTCTGCTGGCCACCAGGGGATGTTTGGCCAAGCCAAAATACTATAAATAAAACATGGCAGCGGTTGGCGTACCTAACCCGCCCCACGTGCCACGCTCCCCGCGTCTATCCGCAAAACAAAAAAGCGCAGCAAAAAAAAACGTAGCTGCCTCAAAAGTCAGGCTGGGGATTCTCGAGTGCCCTGGTAGTGTCTGGTCAGCGCCAAAAATCAAACATGTTGAGCGCCAGCTGCGTCAGACAATGAAGAAGCAGCTATGTGGCATGTGGCATATGGCATGTAGCATGTGGAATGTGGAATGTGTGTGTTTGTGTCTGTCTCTGTGGCACTTTGCGGTTAACAATGGTGCGCCTCCCGGCCCATAGTTTGGCTGTTTTGTGGTTGCAGCTGTGCCCGACCGAATGGGCCCGAACGCCCTTAGGGAATCAACTCAATTTATTATTGGCGCTAGCTGAAAGCCAAAACAAAAATTGGCTTTTTAAAGCGTTTGCAGCCCGCACACGAATTAAATTAAATCCACACACAAAAAAAGAAAATATCAAAAAATAAATAAATATTTCGATGACCAGCAATTGTTAAAAGGGAGGCAGTCTGGGCCACTGTCTGGGCCAAGGCGTGGCATTTAACGCACAGTTATTTTTTCTTCCTTTTTATCAGTAAAAGGCGCAATTTTCCAATTGAATAATTGTCGCCGGCAAGTTTTCACTTTTGTTGGCCGGACGCAGCCAAGCAGGAAGATAGCAGGACGACAGGGCCACAGGACGGCAGGACGATAGGAGCTGGGGAATGGATGACTGTGGCCATTCAATGGCTCAACAGTTTGTCAGTGTTTTAGTGTTTCAAGGTTTTGAGTGTTTGAGTGTTTGCTTTGCCATTGAATAGCTTTTGCCAGCGCCTTGTCTATCCAACGTTTTCGCCTTCTGCTCTATCTTCAGTCTTTATCTCAACGCTGGTGCACAGCCTTTTAACAACAATTTTCTTGTCTATTTTCAGGATGATTTGCCGGGACAAGCGCTGCTGGATGTCGTTTTTGCCAGGCTCAATTTAATCGAGACTTCATACTTTGGCATACGCTATATAGACGATGAGAATCAAACGGTAAGTGGCGGCGGGGCATGCGTCCTGGGCACAGGATATGGCAACTGACTGCTGGCGTATCCAGCTCCTTTGCTACGGCTGCTCTGCAAACATATTGGTTTTTCAAATTCATTTTCGTTTTCATTGAAATTCATTGAGGCGCATTGAGGGACGCCAAGAAAGCAAAACAAAAACAAATACAAAAACTCCTGCTCTGGCCAACTCTTTGAGCCTTTGACGCAGCCGGCGAGACGTCAGCGCCTGCAGGGCAAATTATGTAATTTCGCTTTCAGAGGGCGCTCGTCGCCTTGGCCTTTCATTGAATTTCACTTTTATGCCGCCTGCCGCCTGCCGCCTGCCGCACGCACTTAGTGCCTGCGTGTCCTTTATGCGAACCCATAAAAAACGGCCACACGGAAGAACTCCAGTCACCTGTCAACTCCAACATGCTGTCGCACACGCTGGCGAGGGTTATCATTTTAAAATTTTCTTTTCTATTTCCGTTTTGGCCATTTTACAGCACTGGTTGGATCCGGCGTCACGCATCTCACGCCAACTGAAACCCAAATCGGATCCGTATGATTTGTACTTCGGCGTCAAGTTCTATGCCGCCGATCCGTGCAAGCTGCTCGAGGAAATCACGAGGTGAGTGCAATCAATATTGAAGCTATTAAAGTCAAATTTGTTCAATATTCACACCCAAAATGACGTTCATTAAGTAAATTACTCAGTTCGCTTTGGGACTTTTTTGCGATTTTAAATACGTAAACTTTTAAATGATTCTCGTTTTATTATACGAATTAAATTTATTAATTGCCACACACTCACAATTCAATAACCAACAAATTAAACGAGTTGAAGGCCAGAGGACCCTCTACAGTCAGGGCAGTCAACTAATGGATGATAAAATAATGCTTTTAATGCATTTATGCATAGTATGCACATTAAGCAAAATAAATTGATAAAAGAAAGCTTCAGACGCAACTGATATACTGCCATATACCCTGCATACTGGTTCTTAAATATCGTTTGTTTTCATAATCAATCAGCAGGTGAACAAGCATAAATCAAGTTCAAAACTAATTGTTAAAGATGCTTTAATAATTTTTAGGATCGAATGTGTTAGTTGCAGTTAGACAACCTTGTTTTATGTAATTGTCAAGGGTATAAAAATGGCAATCGTCACGAACTTTTGGTGCGGGAAATTGCGAAAATCCCAAAGGATAATTGGGCAGGCAGTCAGCTGTTAGCTGGGAGCTGGGAGCTGGAAGGTGGACCAGAGCACTCTTATGATGTGTATGGCAAATGTCGTGCTTTGGCAATGCAGTTAGCTGCATTTATCAAGCATTTGGTGTGTGCAAATATTTGCGCTTAATACGACGACACGTAGCCGCCATAATCGTCACCAAGTGGTGCGGCGACTGGACGACGGGCTAACTGGACTAGATGGGCGTGGGGAAGGGGGAAGGGGGTCGTTAACGATGCGGATGCCAATCGCTGGCCAAACATCATCAAAACTCGGGCGCGCGGACTGCCAACGGCTGCGCTAATATTGGCGCATATAAATCCACTGAAATGCAGTTAAATGCACTCAAACGAAATGCACTTATAACGCAGCAGCAGCAGCAGCAGCAGCAGCAGTTAGCGATTTCGCTTAATATTACTGAAGTGCTGCGTGGGTGGAGAGGTGGGAATTTTTGTTATTTTAGCTATACAAAGTCTGCAGCACACAATAAACGGCAATTGACTTTAACGGCATGTTGCATGTGGCGCGCAGCATTTCAAGTGCCGCCGATGAGCTTTAGGATAAACGACAGTTGAAACCAACTTGTTCACAATATTGATACACATGATAATATGCAGCAGGACGCCTCGTGTAGTTAGATGCTACCAAATGGATTACTCGCTGAGCAAACAAATAGCTTCAGCTTGCTGCAAATATGTTGTGGATATATTTTGCGTCCTCTTCAATATTGTTGTTCTTGCTATAGTTTGGAAAATAATTCCATAGGGTAGCCTATATTGATCAAATTTGGGTTTGAAAGTATCTACTTAGTCATTTTGTTAGTTATCGGTTTGGTCTAAAAACCAAATCAGTCTCTAGAATATTTTTGCAAAGTATCAAAAAGTGATGGAAAATTCGCATACTTTCCTTTACAGGGTATCTTCTATGCAGCTACATTGTCTTTTCATTTGTTTGTTGAATTATGTTGTCGACCAAAGTAAACAGTTTGTTTGGGTGTTGCGTTCTCTGTGTGTGTTTAGGCCAAACATCAAAGTCGTATCCAAATAATTTTATGCGGCGATTTGTTTGCCAACTTGTTAACTGCTTCCCCAGAACGCTGTTGTTGTTGTTGTGATTGTTGTGCTTATAGAGACAACTAATGAAATTTGTTCACTTTTATTTGTACGACAGATATCAACTTTTCCTGCAAGTCAAACAGGATGTGCTACAGGGACGACTGCCCGTGGCCTTTGAGCTGGCCGCCGAACTGGGCGCCTTCGTCGTCCAATGTGAGTAAGACCGCAATCCAACTCCAGAGGTGATCTAAATCAATCATTCAACTTTCAGCCGAACTGGGTGACTATGATCAGCGACGGCATTCAAAAGGCTACGTCTCGGAGTTTCGCTTGCTGCCCAATCAGAGCAGCGAGCTGGAAGCCCGCGTCTCGGAGCTGCATCAGCAGCTGAAGGGCATGTCGCCATCCAGCGCCGAGCTGAACTATTTGGACAAAGTCAAATGGCATGACATGTATGGCGTTGACTTGCATCCCGTGCTGGTAAGAACACACATATGTATGATGCCAACCGCCCCCTCTCACTTGGCGTTCCCTTTTCCAAAACCAACCAAAAGCCACAGCATGGAGATTGGTTCACTGGCTCGGCTGCCCCGCAAGCAGCCAGCCATAAAAAGGGGTCAGGGCGAATGCAAAGTTTAATTTCATTTCATGGCAAATATTATAAATCATTTGCTCACACACATTTCTGGGGACCAACGCAATGATTGCCCCCCTTACGCCCCCACGCCCGGTCCGGGCCGTAGACACGCCTGGTCTGTCTCCAGTCCAGACTAACCCGATATTCACCCCGCCCGTTTTTTGGTATGTCGTAGCCGCTTTTGTGCTGCGTAAGTTGGCACTTCATTTGCATTTTTTATTGCCCTTTACTTTGATATCAAACCTCAATAAATCACCAGCTGTGTTTGTATTCGAGCCATGCGTTTGTATGGGGGATGGGGGTGGGGGTTGCAGTAAACCCTTGTACTCCACATGCCTGTGGTATGTATGCTTCCATCTACTTCTGTTTGTTTATAGACACAAATCATTGACTATCGCGGCGCCAGTTGCCAGCCAACATCGTTCCCCCCCTCCCCGACGTCTTTTCGCTCCCCTTGGTTTTTAATTTAATTAACAGCGAAAATTACATTTATTTTATTTTTGTATGGTTTTTTTTTTGTTGCTTTAAGTGTGTGGTGCGAGTGGGTTAGGTGGGGTGGCTTGGGTCTGGGCCATAAAGCGTCGCACAGCTGCTAATAGGCTACAACTGGCCAAAACTTTTCTCTCTTGTTAACACATTTTTTGGCAATAGCCAGAAACTTTTGGCTTAAACAAAGGCTGTCCTTTGTTTCCCAAATGTCTCTAACTCGAACTTCGGCTCGAACTTAGCTCATTCTCAATTCTCTTTTTTCTGCTGTTTTTTTCAGGGTGAGGACAGCGTGGAGTACTTTCTGGGGCTGACGCCTAGCGGGATTGTCGTGCTGCGCAACAAGACGACGGTGGCTCATTACTATTGGCCGCGCATTGCCAAAGTTTATTATAAAGGACGCTATTTTATGCTCAGGATAAGCGATAAAAATGTAAATTTCAACGCGCCCGGCGACAATGCCAAAGACGCTGACGATGACGACGACGACGACGACGACCACGGCGAATGGGACGAAGGCGACAAAGTATTCGCTCCCAACCATAAATATCTCGCTGTCGAGTGCTTCTTACAATTTGCAGTTCGTTTTCTATTGTGCGCTTCGAGTTTTTAATGCCACTCGAAGAAAGGGTATTAGCAGGCAGTCCATACGATCTGATTAAGGGCATCAGCTTGTAGCTAGAGAAAGTAACTAAAAAAAATGGTTCAAAAAAGTAATTGGTATCATTTGGAGTTTTTATTTAGCACAGTTTCAATTCAATTCAGCTATTCATTCAATTTGTGTGAAATTTGTTTATTATATTATCAAATAATATGTCGACCACAATATTAGCAAAATATTTTATATTTTTATAGCATCCACAAAACAAATAGATATCTGAAAGTGTATTCAGTTTTCGGTTTACGAAAAATAGTTTCTATTTTACAACCATTTTGCAGTGTTGCCATTTTTTTTTTTTTCGTTGTGACAACTTTTTGGCTGTCAGCGTTCCCAAGTGGAGGAAGCCGAAGCACTCGTTAGACAACAAGTAGCTGGTCGATGTTAGCTGCTTGCTGCTTGCTGGTGGCAGATAGCTCTTGGTCTTGGCTGCTTTGGCAGCTCTTCTAACTTGAACACTTTTTGGTGCTAACGCTTTGATAATCAAAAAACTTTTCCACAGTTGACGCACACAAAAGCGAAACTTTAGTATTTTCCTTCTTTTTTTGTTAATTTTTTTTTTTGGTTTTTTTTTCGGCCAAGAATTCACACATTACGTAGGCAAAGGGGGAAGTTTGCCTAGGCAGAGAGAATTCAGCCAGGCGTTCATTCACTCAATTTGCCTTTGCTTGGCAACTGCATCTTTTGTCGGTCCGCCGACTGAGTTTGCGACTCCTTCATCGTCCTCGTCCTCGTCCTTGTCCTCGTCAATGCTGCCGTCGTCGTCATCGTCATCGCCATCGCCATCGCCATCGTCGTATCTTGACTTAGTGCTTATCACACTTGTGCTATTCGTGGTGCCTCCTTTACAGAATGAGCTCAGCACTTATGGCTTCGAAACGCCACGCAAATCGGCGTGCAAGCATTTGTGGAGATGCTGCGTGGAGCATCATGCGTTTTTCAGACAGGTGCGCGTTGCGCCTTTGCCCAATTCCCAGTCACACGCAGCGGATTTGTTTCAACTGGGCTCCCGCTTCAGACACAGGTGAGTACTCCCCTCCACACCACCCTCCCAATCTGCGCCAGCTCCAAGAGGTGCTTCAAGTGTGCAGCCAAATGTGCCGGAAGTATAGCCTCATACGAGTGGGCGATGGGTGTGTGTGTATGAGTGTGTGTGTATATGGGTGTCTGTGTGTGTTTGTGTACGTTTGTGCTGTGGCATTAAAATAAAGTTATTAAACCCAGCCCGGGGGCCATAGCCAAGATGAACAGCGTGTATGTGCGCTTTTGGCCAATTTATTAGCCAGTTTGGCAATTTGCAGCACTCCGAAAAGTGCAGCCAATTAAAATGTAGCCAAGCACTCGAAATCCTATGCGAATGTGCAGCGCATGTGATTAGATCATTAAAGGGCATTACAATTCAGTGCTGAGCTAACAAGTTCGTTTAATGAACTAGCTCATGAACTAGTCAGCTCCATAAGAGCTTTGTCTAAGCCCCAGCTTAGTGTTCAATTTATGTTCTCTCGGTGCCTCGGTTCCAGCAACCTTTTGTAGATAAAGTGGCATCTCGAATAGATGCAACCACATGACTGCACACACATAGATCAAGTTTACACCAACTCGACTGCCCAGCTAATTGGAAGTCCAATAAAAATGTCGGATCTGCAGGCAGTCCGACAAACTCAAGTCGAGCGCAAAACCCACTAATGACTTTCTGTGAAATGCCTCCAAGCTGTGGCTGGAGCTGGAGATGGAGATGGAGCTGGAGCTGGAGTCGGAGCCATAGCCACAGTCGCAGCCGCAGCCGCAGCCCGGCCTGAGCCTCAGTCTCTGTCTCAGTCTCAGTCTCAGCCTGAGCCGGCAGCAAATGCAAGGCAATTGTGCATGACGAATGTGGCAGGGACCTAGGCCCACTGCCTGGCCCCCGTTGGCACCAGGTCCAGGACCAGGACCAGGTTCATGTTTATGACAGCCATTTGCGGTGACTGCGGCCGGCCATTTGGTGTGCGAAACTTTCTTGCACTTGGCTGCCACGAACTTGGTCTAAATCGAGTTCACGTGGCTAAGCGCTGCTCAGCGAGAAACTATTAGCCGGGCGGGGTGCTTGGCCAAAAGTTTTGGGGCGCCGGCGCACTTTTTACGACCCGGCGCTCGACGCAGGCTCGACCGACGTTTTTAATTTGTGAAACAAATGAAAGTTTTTTACAACCTTTTTATGGTTCACTGTTCATTATTGCCAACCATCAGCATCTTGTTCTATTTTTATTTTATTTCCTTCCCGTTGCTTATTTCTGTTAATATTTTTGGACGCCTTCATGCCTACTTTTATGTTGCCCAACAACCGCATGTCTGACCCAACCCAACCAACCCACAACCAAAGTCGCACCGACAAGCAAATGGAGAAGGATGCACTTGCCGCCGGACGTGCGCCGCCCGCCTTTACGCGCGTGCCCTCAAAGCGCCAGCCCCGGCGCGTGATTGATGACTTTTTTAACAGCAGCGGCGCAGGAGCCGCTGGTGGAGGTGGAGGTGGAGCTGCTGGTGGCAACGTCGCAATCGGCGGCATGCTCATTGGCAACCGACCCCTGCCGCAGCCTCTGCCCCTGCAGACTTTGGCCAGCAGCAACGCCAATGCCAACGCCCACGTTAACGCCAATGCCAAGTGAGTACTCCAAATATCCATCATTTGTTTTCATTTCATGCACAAAAGTTTTGATTTACCCAGACTCAGAATTGTATATGTCAGTATGTACACACACACACACAAATGCAAACATGGTATTCCATTTTCCTTTTTTTTTTGTACACTTCCTTTGGCGCAGTTGTCCTTTTTTTTTGGGCAACTTCTTTTTTCGGTCATAATTTTGTAGAGCCGCGCCGGCCGGAAGTGCTCTCATGTTGTTCATTGCTGCATCTTCCTTTGATCTGTTTTTAATTTTCAGCGTGCGAGTTTTATTTTTTGTTTTTGGGGCTTCCTCAATTTTGCCGGCTGTCTGCAACAGCCGCCACAGCAGCGGCAACGGACTGCCCCAAAATACGGCAACAGCTCCCTGAGGGGGAAATTCATATGCAGTTTCCCATTTTGGCATAGTGAAACTGTCGCTCTCTCTTTCTCTCGCTCTCTCTCTCTTCATCAGTCTGTCTCTTTCTTTCTATTGTATCACTTCAATTTAAAAAAAATATGAAACAATGCACAAAACACTTCATCATTCCTCATCTGTGTGTGTGTATTCGTGTAAGAGTTGTGTTTGACAGGCCGCCGCCTTCGCATTGTTTCTAGTTGTTGTTGTCGTTGTTGTTGTTGCGATGTCCTCATCCAAGTGCTCCTGTGGCATGTGCTTTTGTGCTGCCCTTTTTCGATTTCGTGCTCAAAATCCATTTAGTTGCCATTTGAAGGCAGTTACATTGTCTAGACGCAACATTTATTAAATGTTTTATGGCTCTGAACATCAAATTATAAATGGACAAATAAAAATCGGCCATTAGAAAAGCGTTGGCGTTGGCGCAAACGGAAATGTTGCCAGGATGGATGAGATCCAGTGAGAGTTTAATGGAAATTGAGTCATACGTCGACAACTTCAAGATTAATGACAAGACGGAGGGTAACTTTTGGCACTAGCAATTAACTTCTTCTTCGATTGTTGTTTAAGAAACAAGCTAACGCCGAAATATCATAGAGGGAATAAGGTAATTCTATGTCAACTAATCAAAGCCAATCATCAGACGAGACAGAGAAAGAGAGAGAGAGAGACAGACAGTAAGAAATTGGTTATGGTCTTGAAAGATTGTATATGAAAATAGCTTAGGGTAACATAAATTTTAAGGTAATTTACAGACGGTTTCAGCTGAAATCAGTAAGTCAGCGATCCAAAGTGGCTTGGAAGCAGTTTCACTACTTTACGATCAGTTGCTGCTGGGATCTCATCATTATCTTGAGCGGTGGCAGTGCCGCATTGACCCCATCAATGTCGCTGGCGCAGAAGCCACCATCCATGCATAAATTATCCAAGATGGGAATGGAGCCCAAGGACTGTGGCAGCGCTGCAATGTAATCGCTGACGCAACAATTCCTAGGAACACAACACTGGACAGAACAGAACTGAACAGAACCGATCGCCAGAGTGCAAAGCAGAGCTGGAGAGAAGAGCAAATAGCGCACGTCGTTTATCATTTGCAAACAAAGAAGCCAAACGTCTGGCGGGCGCAGTGGCAGCCAGGACAGGCCAATCAAGTTGCCCACACCAGGGCAAGCGGGACATAAATCACAAGGCGCGACCGGAGCGATGGCACGTCCGGGGAGTCCACTTCCACTTCCAAGCGCATGTCCATGTCCATGTCTGCTGCGATGGGGAGCCCGAAATGATTGCCCGCTGATTGCCAGTGCGGCAATTACTCAATTTTACACACGCGCATTATTTGTCTGTGTCGATCTGGATGGCTGGCCTCTGAGTTGGCTGAGTTGGCTGTGTTGGCTGGGTTGGCTGGGTTGGCTGGAGGGCGCACCTCCTGGCCGATCCTCAGACAGCGGCCATTCAAGCGACAGCCTAAATGCTGCGCTGCTGCAGACTTTAATCAACGTTTATGTTAAACAATTTAAATTTATGGCAAAATAATGCGAGAGCTTTGCAATTGCTGACTGATCTCTCCCTCTTCTCTATCTCTCTTAGCAACTACGATAGCCCCTACCGCTCCACGTACAGCATACCCACCAGCCTGGGCGTGCGTCCCAGCCATCAGCAGTCCCCGCAGCAGAACAACAACTCCAGCAGCTACAACAACAATGGCAGCAATTTACAGACACCTGACTCGCCGCGCAGCACGCGGAGCGCACCCTGGCCACGATCGCAGCAGCGTTCGCTCTTTGGTCACAATCCCTCCAGTCCGCGCTCGGTGCGTTCGGTTAGCACCACGGGCGGCGGGCTGCATCATCACCACAGCCATAGCCATGGCCATGGCACCAGTCATCATCATCATCATCATCATCAGCAGTCGTCGTCGTCGTCCTCGCATCATCAGCATCGGCAGCAGCGCGCCAGCTCCTCATCCGCCTCGCATCAGCAGCAGCAGCAACAGCAGCAGCGTTATCGCTCTAGCTCCGTGGAGAGTCATTCATCAAACGATTCGCGCTCCACGCGCCGGTAAGTGCAACTTACTCCAAACATACATACAGACACCCCTTGCGAGTCTCAATACTCGAATCTCTTCAGGCACAAGCATCGCCATCGCCGCACCTCGGACAACGAAAGCGAGTTGTCCCGTGGCTCGGGTCGCTCCGGTCGGTCGCATCATCGCAAGCATCGCCGCTCGCATCGGCATCGACGGGACTCGGCCGGTGGCTCGGATCATGACAGCACCAGGGGACGCAGCTACTCGGGCCACCGCAGCTCGTCCATGCGTAGCGGCAGCGCCGAACTGATCGATTCCACCACGCAGTGGCGCGAGGTGCAGCGACGCCAGGCGGAGGCCAGTCTGGGCCAGAGCTCCGTGCAGCAGGCGTCTGTATCCAAGAGCAGCATGGTGGCACGCAGCCTGCACAGCAACGACAGCCACTCGGACACACATTCGCATCACAAGTCGCGACGCCATCGCAAGAACAAGTATGTCAAATGGGTTGGGAATTGGGTATATAACCTGTCTAATCTGCACTCTTCACAGATCTCCATCGGAGTCGCGCAGTCGCATGTGGAACAGCGAGCTGGCCAAGCACTTGCAGTTCGATCTGGTGGACACCGCCGGCATGTCGGAGCAGCAGCTGCGCGAGATACCCTACACCGTGGTGGAGACCACCTCGAAGCGCTCCAACTCCAATCTCAAGATACACAAGAGCAACAGCAAGAGCAGCGTGGGCGCCAAGAGCACCGGTTCGGGCAATACCATTACGAACGGCAGCGGACCGACGAGCGCCGGGCAGGCCAAGAATCGTGTGGACCGCATTCGAGGGTGAGTTGATCCAATGGTTTCCTGGACTGCTTCGGGCAGTTTCTCATAACGCTGATTTGTAGACTCTACTACCAAAGCTCTCATCCGCATGATAGCAATGTCGGCGGCGTGGGCGGAGGCGGGGCCGGCGGCGGCGGCAGTGCACCCAAGAACGGCTCCATACGCTCGGCCAGCACAATATCCTCGCGCGAATGCGAACGCAACAATGGACATGGTCTGGTGCGGTAAGTGGACAAATAAATAGATGGTAGATCTTCTTTATATTATGCTCTTCTTTATATCTTTTGCTTAGCATGATGTCCAGCATGAGCATGGGCGACTTCATTTCTCCCACGGGCTCCAATCTAAGCCCCTTGGAGAACTCAGCGCTGCGTGTTTCACATGAGCACACGGACTCGGGCCTAGGTGCTGATCAGGACTATGCGTACTCCTCGGAAAGGTAATTAACTTAACACTAACTGAACTAACTTTGTCTGTATATCCAACCCATGTGTTTCTCGCCTTCTCTTTTCCGCTTTAACAGATCCAGCGATAGCACACGCTACGGCACCAACAAGTCCTCTGGCGCCTCGAGTGGCAGCCATCGCAAGTCCGTTGGCAGCGCCAATGGTGGAGGTGGTGGCAACAACGGTGGCTACAACAGCCTCATGCAACAGACTGTGAGTAATCAGCAGCAGCAGCAGCGCTCACTATTCGCACAACAGCAACGCCAACAGAAGCCCAATTACAAATACGCTTCCTCCTCGTCCACTAACCCGAATCACAATCCAAATCCAAATCTGGCGCCGGTGCACAACGCATCCGCCTCAGCTACTAACTCAACGCCGCCGCCGCTGCCGCCGTCAACTGCAGCTGGCGGCAGCGGCAAAGGCAGCAGCGGCAGCAGCAGCAGCAACGTCGGCGCCGGCAATCGCCTGCTCAGCTACACGACCTTTGAGAATAATCAGTACAAGTTCAGTCTGAACAATGCGCTGGGCAAAGGTTCAGGCGGCGGCAATGGCGGCGGCGGTGGCGGCGGCGGCGTTGCGAGCAGCAGCAGCAGCAATCTCACGGGTAACATGGTGTCGGCTAGTGGTGGTGGTGGTGCAAGTGCTGGTGCTTTCAGCAGGCAGCGCAGCTTTGTGGAGTGGCCCAACAATCCGGCTGCCCCGTACTATTATCAGGGGCCATCCTCGAGTGCGGCGCAGGCCAAAAGGCGCGATGCCAAATCGGATATTGGCGTGCCCACACGCCGCTTGTCCGGCCAGAGTCTGACGAAGACGCAGCTGCTCACTGGTGGTGCAGTGGGCGGCAGCTCCCAGCTGGCCAATGCCAGCTGCTATCCCATACATTATGCCAGCAGCAGTGTCTCCAATGCCGGCTACAGCCGTGCTCTGGGCCAGCGCGGTGCTGGCGCCTCGCACGTCGGCGGCGGCTTTGGACTGCAGCCGGCGAAATCAGATCTCTTCTTGTCCTACATACATGGCGGCGAGTACGAGCGTCCCTACATCTACAACTACAAGATGCCGCAGATGCCGCCTAGCATTGCCAGCAACAGCAACACCAACAAATGCAACAACAGCAACAACAGCGCCGTCGCTGGGTCGCCCAAGCAGCTGGCCAGCGCGTATCACATTTCGGGCGCACAGACAGCGGATCCGCCGCCACCGCCGCCGCCGTTGTATGGCGGCACGGCGCCCGCCAACGATGTCATGTACTATCAGTTTGACAAAGGCGCCGCCGTCATGCCCACTCAGCAGCCGCCCATTGTGCAGCAGCCCAAAGCGACTGCAGCTGCGGCTGCAGCGGGCAACGGCGGTGCCAGCGGGCCATTAGTGTATCTGCAGCATGGACAGAATGTCGCGCCGTCGAATGTCACCTCAGCGCAGCAAACTGTGAGTAAGCCTTAGGCCTGTGCCCCATGCCCCCAAACGCATGTTGCGTCAACCTGTCGCATGTTTCGTTGTTGTCGTTGTCGTTGTCTTTTTCGTATTCGTATTCGTATTCGTATTCGTTGATGTTTAACCGTCCTTTGTCTTGCCGCATCCTTGTTTGTTTGTGTTGCATGTTCCTCACCCTCTCTGTTTTTAGCTGCTTAAGTTGAACTTTTATTTTATTTTGTTACGTCTTGTTGATTTGCAGCTGCCGCCTTTTAATTGAATTCGTATATTATTCGCACTATCTTAAGTACTTTGTTTTTTATGTACTCGCAACTGCAACGGCCAGTGGCAAGCCAAGGTTGCCAGTCGTTGCAACATACTCATAACGTATACTTAATTTGTAAGCTCCTCTTATATGAATGAGTACACATACACATATATTTATACATATTTTTTTTGGGTTTTTTTTGTGCTCCTTTATATATTTTTCGTCTAATAAGTAACTGAAGCTTTTATGTTGATTATTTTGTAAGACCTCATTGTAAACAGTGTGCGCCGCTTTGTCCAACAGGACTCCGGTCTGACTCCTGACTTTGGTTACATGCACACTTATCTTTGCATGCACACACTCGTGTCAGCATGTGTGTGTCTTTGTGTGTGAGTTATCAAAAGCGACGCGCTGTCTGCAAATAAACTTGCCGCTATCTGCGTTCTGTGTCTGCCGCATAGACTGGAATTTAATTAACTTAACTAGACTGCGCGAAAATAGGCGTGGGGCAAAGCGCAAAACACACACATGCATATATTCAAGCCACGTATCTTAAAGATACACTTGATTGCAGCGTAATGAATTTTTTTAACCATTATATATATATCAGTAGTAAAGAGTAAGGAGGTTTAATATGATTTACGCATTTGCGGTAATAATTAAAACGGATATTTACGACATCTTTAAAGATTCATCATTTTGTAACCTTATATAATTATAAGGTTGCTTTGACATATAAAATATATACAAAGTAATTGCCATAGTATGATTTCGGTTAAATCTGTTTAAGTTATTTTTGCTTAAAGATCCCACACACATTCTTCAGCTCAATTTCACGCGTCACTAATTAACAACAAAAATATGCCAACTAATTTTTGTCTAGCAAACAAACAAATTGCTCGAAAAGCAAAAGATATTTAAGGCCAAATGAAAGGCACAGGCCAGCCCAAGACGAGGCAAGCCAAGGCAAAGGGGATAGAGGGCAATATAGCAGCATAAATAATAAGCAACTATTTGCGCTACATTATCCAAGTTTATGTAACAGCAAATGCGAGAAGCGAGGCTGGGACTTGCGAGGAGCTCGGTGGAGCACAGTGGGCTTGGCAAGCAAATAATTTCAAGTCAAGTTGATGGCACAAATTTCGCAGCTACCACAGCAAAAATACTTACAATTCTTAAATAAATTTTGTGCGAGCGCAGCTCGACTTGCTTACACACACTCACACACCACATGTGCGTGCGTGTGTGTGTGTGTGTGTGTGTGTGTATTTATGTGTGACACAAATGGCCTTCATAGCAAGAGAAGCCACTACATAGAAACATTCTTGAAATGTTTGGCATAATTTTGCTATAAAATAAATTTTGCAAAATTGTTTTTCCCTAAGCTGGAGGCAGCTTAGTAAAGCGAAGACAGCGTCTGGCAACAGTAACAACAACAACAGCAGCGTTGGCAGCAGCCAAAGGACATCAAATAAAACAAGCAAATCAAAAATTATGACAGCACAGCAAGGAGCAAGTCAGGAACTCGAACGGCCACGGCCAGAGCAAAAGAGATAGCAATAAGGACAGTCCGAAAACGCTGCAAAAAGATACTGCGAACTCGCCTCAAATGGCAAACGGCAGGCTTTAGGCATGGGCGGGGCTTGGGCGTGGGCGTGGCATGTCCTTGCCAAAGCAGTTAAGTCAATAAATTTACTGATTTAATGTGCCAAAAGTTTCGATTGTTGTTGTCCGCTGGTGTGGCTATCTTCGGGCCATCCTAGCCATCCTGGCCAGTACGCACTTCTTGCCTCCCCCCTCCCCCGAAGAGTTGTGTAAGCGCCTGCAGTTGTTATTGCTATTGTCGGTATTGTTTTCTATTGCTGTTTTTGCTGTCGCCCCAAGGCACCGCACACTAACAAATGTTAGATTAACACAATTGGTAAACAATAAAAGCGACAACTTATGGCCGGTCTTATTGAGCTCTAAGCCATCGTTCGTGAATGACCTTTCAACAATAAAGACACAAAATGTATCAAAAAGCTTAAACTGTAACTAAATACAATAATTGAATTGGGATCAAATAGTCTTAACTAACAATATGTATAAATTAAATTTAAGCAAAATTCAAGTGCTTTTTCAAACAAATAATTTGAATTTAATAATATTGTTTTGGCATACTTTGTAATTAAATTACTATCTAAAATTTTGCACATTTTTGGTATGACGAAACACAACAAAAATTAATTAAAAACTATTTATTTTAAATTGAGCACACTCCACTACTCGTTAGTGATTCCACATATTATCGTATTGCTTTTAGTTGCCAGGTGCAAAAAAGTTGTATTAAAACAAAAAGCGGACAGAGCTAAAAATTGTATTCATATTTGTGTCTGATGTCGACTAACTTTATGCCAGACCTCAACAAATGTGAAAGCATTAGAACTCCATCAATTAAAACTGCACAAAGCGCTCAAAAAACTTCAAACAAAACAAAAGGGAAATATATGCATATAAAAAACAATTTAAAAAAATGGGAGAAAAAATAAAAACAAATATTTTTGCATTGGCAATTGATTTATGAGCAGAAAACAATTTGCGACTCAAATAGTGCGGAAAATGTTGTAAAAAAGTTTATTTAACAATTGAGCGTTTTTCTCTTCGTCTATTTGTGCCGAACACCGGATGATTTAATTATTTAGCACTCAGGCAATAGACGGTTGTTATATGTTTTTTATTATTTGATATGTAAATGCTTTTTTTTTAAATGGCGCTTAGCTGGTCTTTTGTCTTACAGCTGTGGACATCTGTCGCTTTTAATATTTATGCGCACAAAAGCAATTGTAACAAAAACATTTTCAATATTTAATATGCAGCTGCACGAAAAACAGTTCAGATAAAACAAAAAAGGGCATAAAAAACTGGAGCTCAAGGGAGCGTAGGTAATAATTATCTATACGAGTATGTTGACACGCCCGCTGGCAATTGGCCCTGACAGTTGCCAGACGGTGCGGCGGCAGTCGCTGACATTGAAAGAGTCCTTTTTAGCGGGTGCCGCTAATTGCGGGGGGCGTTTTATAGCCGCCAACGTTTTGTCAGGCAATTTGATGCATTTGCGTTTGGACCAAAGGGCCAAGGGCCAAGGGGCATGTGTGTGTGTGCTAAAAGAGACTACGCCTAATTAACACACACACACACACACACACATACATGAATATACTGACAGAAGCACACCCATAAAAGAGGAAGAAAATTAATTAAATTTGAACAGCCAACAAGAAGCAAGAAATGTTTATATCATCCCCCTTCCCTTTTCCTCTGTTTATTTAAGCAATCCCGTACGTGTTTCCATTAGGTTTCAATTCAAGCTTGATTATTGACGAAGTGGTTGAGGATAATCCCTTGCTGGAGCCAACAAATATAGTTTTCAATTTGAATGCAATTTTAATTAATAGCAAATCAAACAAACTTCAAGCAAATTCACAAAATAAACTTAGCCAGACATAAGCAAAGTTTTAGTTGGCTGCAAAAAGCATAAGCTGGCAGCACACATATACACACACACACACATAAAGCACAATGTACAGTGGCTGAAGTGTTTGTATCCTCAAGATACAGATACATGGCCATATGCTAACTGAAAATCCCTTTTGCTTATGCACCTTTATGTTTTCATTTACAAATAAATGTGGATGTGTATGTGTAAATCTCTGTCTATCCAACTAACAAAGTCAAGGAACATAATGGGTGCCTTCCGACACACAGAAAACTTTATGTGTGTGTGTGTGTGTGTTTGTGTATTCAATCATAATAACAGCAAATGTGCTACAACAAACATGTTTTTGGCTAAATTGAATGAGCTTTTAAGTGTATTGCTATTGAGACATAAACAGAGTCGAGGTGCAGCCAAAGATATTTCATTTGCGAAATTAATTCAATTGAATTATGCTTATGCTTACCATTCAAAGAGTCATTTTTAAATGGCACAAAACTAAACTTAAGAAGCAACCAAATTGAAGGGAGAATGTATCTAATAATAGAAGTGATTAAAATCTTAAATGCATTTGAAATGCTTGGCATGATATTAATATATATATAGGATCTTATTTAGTTTAAAAATGTATTGTGAGCAACTTGTTGGGTTTCTAGTGAACTCTAGTTGTATGTATTTGCTTTAAGTCCCTCAGCAAGAGCAGCAACATCACTCAGTGCCATTGCAATCCAATCAATCGTAAACCACAGAGCGCATGTCCTGTGGCAGGACCAAAACATGCACCTCGACCCCTGACTAGTGGCCGCCGCCTGATTTTGGTCAGGTGTTTAGCCGGCGGTCACTTTATGAACGCAATCAGGCGAGCTTTTGTTGAGCCCCAGCCACGGCTATGGCTATTGGCATGTGCCATTGTGTTGTTCGCATTGTTGTTGCGGTTGCGGGTGTTGTTGTTGGTCCTGTTGTTGCTCTGTGTTTTTATGCTGGATTTGAGTGTGTGTAATTAAAATTTGTTCGCTTGCGGATCTAATAATATATTTATGTGCATACATCGCCAGCTTTGTAGCTGATGTTTTTTTTTTGTTTTAACTGAATTTCAATTAAACTGAACATACTTTTTAAATGTCTGATAAACACATATATATATATATATATATTTAGCATAAAGTATGTAATAAATTGCATGGCGCATGTTTGCCTGCATATCATTATAATTATTGAATGTTTGTTTAGTCTCTTGGCAATGTTTATCTTGAATTAGCAGCAATAATATTTGATTAAGTCTGTGGCTAAACATTATCTGTGTAAGTGCATGACGAGTTGTGCTAAATCGTGACATAAATATATATAGTGCCTGTTTTAGTACATAGTTGTATATAGCCCCGAAGTCCCTGCAAGAGAGCTTAACCTTGTTTGTGTTTTCAATACCCCCACTCCAAAAAAAAAAAAACAAAACAAAAAAATTCAACCATCCGCAACCTTCGCAAATACCCCGTGGCAATGCATAGGCAATGCACTCATCACACTCCTGCAGCGAGGAGGACGAGGTGATGGCCGTTTTGGAGGCCCTGCGACCGGATGGGACCACAACTAATGACGAAACCGAAGACACCGATGATGTTTATGACGATGAGGCAGCTGAGGCTGAGGATATGTTTGATGCTGACGTCCCTTTGATGTCGCCCACAGGCAGCCACAATAGTGCCAGCAACATCAACATCAACGGCATGAGCAACAGCATCAGCAATAGCAACAGCAGCAACAACAACAACAATGGCATTCGAAATGCGATGGCAACAACAGCAGGCGCATCAACTTCAGCTTTGGCCAATATTAATCTAGATAATTGCAATGCGAATGTCTACAGTGGTCAGCAGTGTGCCCACGACACCAATGCACAACAGCAGCAGCAACTGCAGCAACATCTACATCAGCAGCAACAACAACAAGCATTGCCAATTACCACAGCCAACCAATCGTTAAATTGTCCCACATTGAATGCAAATAGCAATAGCCATAGTAGCCAAACCAACTCCAATACGTTTGCGAATCCGAATCTGAATGCGCCACCCAGTGACTACCCAACATCCCCCACCACCCAACAGCAACAGCAATCCGCTGCAGCAACGAACTCACTGCGAACCAATTCCAATACGCACTCGAATTTACAACAAAATCAAAACATTTCCTCCAGCTTAGAGATAATCCTATCGCCAATTATACAAAGTAGTCGCCGGTAAGTTCTTAGTTTCTTAGTTTTTCCCTTACATTTTTACGTTTTCTTTTCCTACTTTATTTTCGTGTTTTAACCGTTTACTTTTTTTCGTTTTCTTTATTCTTTTTGCCATCGTCGGCTGTTTAAATGTTTTCTTTCCGTTTCATTTTAGTTCTGTAGCTAACAAGCAGTTACTGTTTTATTGTTAAAGTCTAGCCATAAGTAGGTGCGTCCTTTGACCCACCCATGCATGCAGCCACAGGCAACCACAGCAACTGCATTTTTCTGGCGACTTAAGCCCCGAGAATGTGCATTCAATCCCCATTTGAGTTTGTGTTCGAACTGTTATGCTAACAAGCAATAAGCAAGACCTATATACAAACACATATATATGATAAAATACGCTTAGTGCAAGTTTGCATCATTTGTTTACTGTTCCTGTTAAAGTAGAGTACCCCATACGAAAAATCATTCTCATTTTAAAATAGATTTCAAATATCACAAGATAAAATGACTTTCAAACTATTGCAAATGTGAACCTCTTAATAAAGTTGAGAGGAACAGCGTTTATTTTTACAATATTGTTTAAAAACATGCTTCAGAGCTTATTTCGTTCGGATGCTTCAATTCAAAATCACTTATACTCAGCTCCAACTGAAAAATTTCTTAATCAAATTGCTCCGCAAGCCGCGGAGGCATACACACATACACACATACACACACACACATACCCACACACATATAACGATCGGCCTTAAGGAGGGCCAAAGCCCAACCAAATAAAACAGAATAAAAACATTATAAATTATGTATTAATGTGCCTGTTAGGCCTATGCGTGGCTCAGCGCACAGTGGGTGTGGCATGGAGCTCCCTTGACGGCGGCTTACGCTTTGGCCTTTAGTTTCTCGGCGGGGTTCCTTGGGCTTGATGGCAAAGCCGAAGCACTTTGCCAGCTGCCAATTTTCAATTGCCTGGCTGAAAACTGGGAAACAATGTAAAGCGACAATAACAACAGCAACGACAATGATGGGGAAATGAAGGAAAACGGAAAAGACTCTTCCGCGTTACATTCGTTTTCATTTCAATTTCACTTGGCGCTTGCTTTCATTTTGGATTTACATTTGATTTGACTGCCGCTCGGTTCCGTTCGCATTCTATTCGTTTTCCCATTCCCGTCCCCGTTCCCGTTGCTGTTTGTTTATTTTTTGCTCCATCTACGTTCTTACGCTCGGCAAGGCAAAAGACACACAAATATTTATGCGACGCGAAGACAATGTGAATGCCACGACGAAATTCGACAGCCCATTTACAAATGAATAGGTTAATGTCGGGGCGGGGCGGGGCAGGGCGGGGCGGGGCGGGGACGGGCGGACGCTATGGACAGGATCGTGGGCGTGGCTGTTGCCTTGTTTATGAGCCAAAGTTCAGGCAGCGCACAAATTGACTTTAAACATGTCAATTTAAATTTGCTTCCGCTCTAAACAGCGTCCGGGCTGGGGGTGGCCAAATAGAAAAGATGTAGCCCCAGCCCGTGGCTGGGCCATTCAATTGTCTGCTCGGCTCTGTTTGCGCCTCATTAGCGCAGCTCGAAAGGTCTCTCCATACATTTGGCCATCCATTTACATTTGATTTGCGTTTCGTTACAAATATTACTCATACGCCGCATTGCACGCAGCCATTGAAGCAACAAAATGACAATTTCACAACAAATTAACTGCGCAGCCAGGCAGGCAAACATTTATTTCAGACATACTATATGAAGATATGATATCACACTCAAGGGCACACACACACCAACCAAATTGCAATGAAAGCCAAGTAAATGACCTTCAAACTCGATAAGCGAAAACAAAACAAGCGAAAGTGCTAAAAATATACATAATTTTCACCAAACATCCACACACACAGTCGAAAGCACAGACAAAAACAAAAAAGAAAAATGAACCGACACACACGCATAGCTGAAAATATGATGGGCCCGGCAGAAAAGCAGAAAAGCAAAAACATTAAAATTTACGAGGGCAGCCGAGTGCCGGGCAAATGATACTTGCCGGTCTGTGTCCTTGCCACGTCTATATGCTCAGACCTCTAGCCAAAACATAAATACAAATTTCAACAGAACAACCCAAACATAGCCGATGAAAGGCAAAAAGGCTCAGCGTACTACAACAATTTCATATCGCACAAATACTTTGCGCCGCACACAAATAAACAAAGGCAAAAAAGTGAAACAAAAAGTAAAATAAACGATTAGAAACATATCGAACTTCATATACTCTACACAGTTACTCTATGCTTATGAAAATGTGAACAGAAAAAAATATTTTATTGAATGTGTATTTAATTAAATAAGTGAGAAGTTTGAGGCTTACTTTATTAAGTATTCAATTATATGTTTACTGATCCGAGTATAAAATATATATGAGGTCTAGGTATATTTAGAGTAGAAATAATACTTTTTAGGTTTGTGTGTGTGGTGTACTTACAAAGTACTACCCCTTGTCTACAGTAGCAATTTTCGTTTCGTTTGTTTCGCCCATCGATTCGCGACTCGATTCCCCGTTGGGTCGTGCCACGCAAAGGGGCAAGCGAAAGTAACGCACAAATGGCACAGCAAAACTTTACGCAGTTTTTGTTGAAGGACAAAACAAGCAAGCAACGGGCAGAGCGACAGTGGGCGGTGGGCGGGGCTGGCAAAAAGTGCTGAAAATGTTGAAAGTGCCGCAGAGGCATTCGTAAATTTGAGGCACGCATTTTTGTTTTTGGTTGGGCGGAGAGATAAGCTTATGAATGTCTATATAAAAAGTCGCAACGCTGGCTACAAAATTATGTGTTGGCCATATTTTTTGTTTGTTACTTTTTTGTTTTTCTTTCTAGGTTTATGATTAAATGAAGTAATTATTTGTGTTGTTGTGGCGCCCAAAAAGCAACAATAACACATAAAAGAAGAAAAAAAAAACAACCACTACAAAATATTATTACATAAATTTCGCATACTTTTTCCACAAGCGCTTGTATAACATAATGGCTGTCTGGTCATTAAGTTTGTAATATTTTAAGAGTTTTATATTCGCTTTATGTACTCGAACGCATAACGCATAAAGCAAACGCACAGTAGTTTTTGAAAAACATCAACTAACAAGCCACAATTACACACACACGCACACACATTCACATTTACACACTCACTTAAACGCACACACACGCACACGCACTTTTCAACTGGGATTAGCCACACAGAATTGCTTACAGCCAAATGCAACAACAATTGAAAAGTTTTTCTAATAAGCAAACATTTGCATCTCTATTTTTCATGCCGCAACAACAACAACAACATCAACAACAACAATAACAACGACAACAACAACAACAACAACAACCACAAATGCAGAGCGCAATTGTAAGCGAAATGAGCACAGAATTGTGAGAATTAGCTAAATTTAATTTGCAATAGCCAACGCCCGCCCACAACGACCGTGTCCAGGCTCAACAGCAACAACATCAACAGCAGCAACATCAACAGCAGCAACATCAACAGCAGCAGCACTCTGCAGTAGCAGCTGCCGCAGTTTGTGCCTCCGCGCCGCCGCCAACAGCCTTCTGCAAACTTTGGCTGCAGCAGCAGCAGCAACAACAGCAGCAGCAGCAGCAACAACAACTCTTCGAGCAGCAACAAGCTTGGCTATAAGCACCAGCAGTAACAACAACAACCACAACAACAACACGTGTAAGTGCAAAGTTAAATGAAAACTACATGCGGGCGCTCGCACAAAAGTATGCTAGGAAAAGAACAAAAACAGCAAACAGCAGCAACAGCAGCAACTGCAGCAACCAGCAGCAACCAACATCAACTGCAATAAACAACATTTAAAAGCCGTTGGGCCAAAAGTTGTGTAAAACTTTCGACACGACAACAAAGTTGCGGGCTTTGTCGCTGCAAATTAAATGTACATTTTTGCCAACATGTAAATAGATAATGTCTGTAACGAATCTTAAATATGCATGAGTGTGAGTGTGTGTGTGTGTGTGTATGTGGAAAGGAAAAGATCAAATTGAGCTTAAAACTAATTAGCTAAGCAAAACAGTTTAAAATATGCATGCGAGAACGAAACGAAAATACAAAATACGAAGAATTTCAAAATAGCTTAAGACGCGCAGCAAATAATCAAAAAGCCGAAAAAGCAAATGTAACTCACAGATAAGAAGGCACACAAACAACAGCAGCAACAACAACAACAGCAACAACAACAACAACAATAGTAACAGCAGCAACAACATAAAAGCAAAAATAAATTGTGCGTTAATGATAAGCGGCGCACATTTCAGCGGCATAAAATTTATTAAAATATGCGTGCGGCACAGACAACAAAAAGGAAGACGCCCAAAAGCTGGCAGCACAGAAAAAATATTTATGCTTACGAGGATGTCTATGTGTTTGTATGTATGTATGTGTGTATGTATGTTGAGGCTAAGCCAAGCACAAATACACAAACACACAAACACACACTGGTACACACGCACACACACTTACGCTTCCTGGCCAAGGAAATCGTTAGCGATAAATATAAAATTTTATTGTTATGCGTGTGTTGCTCTCCCACATATACATGTTGTTTGTGTTTGTGTGTATGTGTGCTTGGCCTGCAAGTAAATTAAATATGCTTTTTTATTAACTACTAAGAACCAATTTGATACGCATACAAATAATGCGGCAGAAGTAGCATGAAAATTATGTAAAATTAAATTTTACTTCAATGATAAATTTAACAGAAGCGCAAGCAAAAAAGCAAAGCCAAATAAATTTATTAAGTAGCCCTTAAATGTAATTTTAATAAAATTATATTACACATATGTCTATATGTATAAGTGTATATGTATTCATATATTTGTATGCATGTTATACATTATGAAACTAGCTATAATAAAAATAAACAACTTACTTACTTATGCCAACAACGTCCAGCAATTTCAATAATATTTATGTAAGCGCAGCCCGAAAAGAACAAACACACAAACAAACTCACACACATACAACAACAAAAACAACAACAACCACAACAACAACACACACAAATTGAAACCATAATTTAAGCCCAATTTAGTTTAATTATTTGCAACTAATTTAAACAGATATATCTGTGTATCAATTATTTTGTGTTGGTGTGATTGTGTGTGTTTGTTTTGTTTGTATTATGTAAATATAAATCTGTTTTAGCCACTTCCTTTATGCTGTTTAGTAGAAAACAAATAAATAACAAACTAAAAAACGAGTAATTTTAAAACACTGCCACTATGGAAAATAAATATAGTTATATTAAATAACCTTTCATGTGGTCTAATTAGAGCTACTTATTAAAGAAAATAAACACTTAAATTATATAAACACTAAAAAACACAACATAACATAAAATATTGAACCCATTGTAAGTTGATCAATTTTTTAGCACTTAAACATAAATTAAAGGGAAAACATTTAAGTATCAAAATAAACAAATGAATATTATATGTGTTTCTGTGTCTAACAAGATTTTACAATGAGTGTGTCACTTTTATATATCTAATATATACGATATACAATATACAAAATATCTGCAAATAAAAGCATTTTATACAACAACAACAACAAACATTTACCCATGTTTTATTATTGCCGTTGCAGCCCTCAAAAGAAATGGGGTTGACCTCAGGGTGGAAGAACTGTAAAGCATAACAAAGCCAGGGCTGATAAGCGAGTGGACAAGACAAAGGGCACGATAAACGTGAATTCTGTAGACAAAAGCGACAAGCGACAGGCGACAGGCAAAAGTTTCAACTCGAACGTGGACAAGTACGAGAGGCCAATGCTCAGAAATTAGAATTAGCAAACTTGGAGGACAAAAAGAAATCGACCCTTGAGCTATCACTGAGTGTCCATAAGTAAGGACAAGTGTGTCGCTGATAACAATGCTTATAACTACCTCGATAAGCAGTGCAACAAAAGAAGCTGCAGCTGAGTTGAATGCTTCAAGTTTAGTAGAAAACTTTCCAAGTTGTAAATTGTATCTATATCAACAGTAATAAAAATAACAAATAAATATTGAATACAAATGATTGATATAAGGCATTTTTGTGAGACATGTTTTCGATCTCCAATTATCTTCAATCTGAAACAATTTGAAGCAATTAAGCATTTAGTGCGATTAGTCGTAATCGACTTCGTATTCAAATTGCCTTCGTAGTTTGTGAGCCAAATAGCTGGAACATGTGCTAACCGTTATCTAAGAGAAAAATTAATTAGGCTGGTATGTAAGTTTGTATATTCGATAGTTACCATCACTCCACACGCCATCAATGAAGCATATTTGACATATTTGGCACACGATTCCCACAGGTTAGAGATAGCTTCGAGACAACCTATTTTATTTATCTTATTTAGCTCCTGACAATCATCGTCCCGTTCTGATTTGCAGGATGAGGGTATAGGTTCGTCGACCAATGTGTAATCCGTAAAACCATTCATACCACAGCATTTTAACTGAAAGGAAAGTTAAAAAAGTTTAAGCAAACATAACAAGAATTTATTTATTTGTTTTTTTGTTTGAAACGGTTGACCTTACGAGTGTCAACTCGAGTTATTAAAAGATAAGTTTTTTTTAATTAAGCTTCAAACTATTATTGAAGAATGCCAGGGCATTGACGGAAGCCTTACATGTTTTTCCATTTTATGAAATAAAATGCTATCTGAATGATGTTGCAGCCATAAAGTTTTTACGAATCTTTC
Source organism: Drosophila lacertosa (assembly GCA_004143845.1). Lineage (NCBI taxonomy): Eukaryota > Metazoa > Arthropoda > Insecta > Diptera > Drosophilidae > Drosophila > Drosophila lacertosa. Next base: position 436,101 of record SCDZ01000037.1, read on the forward strand.
CACATGGTCCCGAAGTTTGTCATATTGCGTCCATACATAGATGGCCAGGACTGTTTGGCAAATAAATAAGCAGAGCATGATGATCGCGTACTATGAATATTAAAAAATATAAATACATTAACATTTATTCCTGGGATTAACAAACATTTACTCACAGTTCGAAGTTGACAGGGCTTTTCGCGCAGTGTACCGCAGAATCCTAACGTCGATATCAAGGAGATCACGATGCCCAGTATCAGGGTTATGAACGCCACACTATTCAAAGTCCACGTTTCTTTCGTTAGTGACAAATTTGTAATATTTTTAACCATTAGGCCTCCAAAAACAGTGAGAGTTAAGCCACATATCTGTCAACGGAATGCAAAAATATTATAACTGCGGGCATCTTAAACATGATTCATTTGTTTGCTCCTTATTTAAATACGGGTAACAAAGTAACCCTATCGACAAAACGTTCTAGTCATCTTGTTGTGTGTTATAAAGAAGCAAAGAATTTGTTTCTATTTTTAAGACTTTAAAACAAAACTTTTGTGGTTTTAACTGTAACTGTTACTCATTTACATAGTATGTTTTAAAATATGTTTTGTATTATAATGCTTTATTTCTAACACAAAAGATTAACAGATTTTAGCTTCTTTGCTTTATTGTGGCTTTGAAGTCTAATTAATCACTAATTTTATTAAACTCAATATGAAATTAGAAGATATTGTTATTGAAATAATGGGACTGAGAAGAAGCTTAGCTGGGAAACTTAAAGTACGTATCCAATTTTAATAATCTAAAACATTTTCCGTAGTGAGAATAATATTGTAAAATTAATTACCAAAGACAAAACGATGAAAATGTTCACGAAAAGTTTCACTAATTCTGTACGACACCCCATGTTTAATTTGCAGGGACTTATAAACTTTTAAACCAACGACTCTCGACTCCCGTAACCGACTAAAATTATTTACTGAAATCGGAACATTTATTAACATATAATTTCGTGATTTCTTTTTTTCTTATTATATTGATTAGTCAAAGTCTTACGATAAAAACCGCGGTTAGCTTCAGCTTATCCGATGCGGGTGTACATTTTTCTCACTTAATAAGTCATCGACTAATTCCCCACATACTCAATTTGTATATTAAATAATCAATAAAAATATCCAATAAAGTTTAATGAAGGATAATCTAAATTAAACAATTAGTTTAAACTCCTAATAATTCTTTGAATATTCAAGTACAACAAACAGAGTAGGTATTGACCTATAGGTCGGTAAAGCATTAAAAAGTGAAATAGGGACATTGAAATTATTATAAAAATATAGAAAACAATAGCCAATATACTTATGTCTTTAAAGGCCGATTCGTTAGTCTTACCCCATATATTAGGTCCATATTATTTGTCTTTTGTATAAAAATCCAAGATATCAATAAAAAAAAATAATAAAAAAAATATATATATACATATATATATATATACTACTAAAAGTATATACAAATAATCAATAGGAGGAGAATCGGTATAATGGCGAACAAGAACATCAACTTGAACAACAAACTGACCACAGTGGTGGCCACAGCCGGCTATGGACCGGACACGATGACCGAGATCAGTTATATAGACAGTAAAGTCATTGGGAATGGCAGCTTTGGTGTTGTCTTTCATGCCAAACTGATGCCCAGCAACGAACCGATCGCCATCAAGAAGGTGCTCCAAGATCGTCGCTTCAAGAATCGCGAGCTGCAGATAATGCGCAAGCTGAAACATCCAAACATTATCACGCTCAAGTATTTCTTTTACTCCAGCGGCGAAAAACGAGAAGATGTCTATCTCAACCTGGTCATGGAGTATATGCCCGAAACACTCTACAAAGTGGAACGACAATATGCCCGCGCCAAGCAAACCCTGCCCGTTAACTATATCCGACTCTATATGTACCAGATGTTCCGCAGCCTGGCCTACATGCACAGCTATGGCTTCTGCCATCGGGATATCAAGCCGCAGAATATGCTCCTTGATGCGGACACTGGCATGTTTAAGCTGTGCGACTTTGGCAGCGCCAAGCAGCTAGTCAACAGCGAGACAAACGTCTCGTACATCTGCTCCAGATACTATCGATCGCCCGAGCTGATCTTTGGCGCCACACACTACACAACCAAAATCGATATGTGGAGCGCCGGCTGCGTCCTGGCCGAGCTGTTGTTGGGACAGCTTATCTTTCCCGGCGATTCGGGCGTCGATCAGATCGTCGAGATTGTTAAGGTTATGGGCACGCCGACGCCGGAGCAGCTGCACGACATGAATCCCAACTACAAGCAGCTAAAGTTGCCGCAACTGAAGGCGCATCCGTGGCCCAAGGTGTTTCGCATACGGACACCACCGGAGGCAATCGATTTGGTGTCCAAGCTGCTCATCTATTCGCCCAATGAACGAATTTCACCCTTGCAGGCCTGTGCACATCCCTTCTTCGACGAGCTGCGTCACGATCCTCACCAGCAGCTGCCCAACGGACGCCCCTTGCCACCGCTGTTCGATTTCACGGAATACGAGAAGAACATCGAACCGAAGCTCATGACATTGCTGCTCCCAAGCTCTAGCTCCGATAAGCCCGAAACGTCTAGCTCCGGCAATCGGCACGCAGCTGGCGAGGATACCGTTGTCCGACTGGACAGCATGATAGGCAGCAATCAGTCAACGATGCGCAGCCATCTCCTAGCCCCAGCAGAGCTGACGCTCAAGTCGGGCGACGCTGTGCGCGGCCAGCGGCCAACAAACGCTCAGTGTCTTCAGCGACGGGAGCTGGGCAACGGCGACCATGTGGGCAGCACAGTGGTGTGCTTCGAGGAGACGGAAACAGATGCCTGCGAAGAAGAGGCGGGCACAGACTTGGCCGACGGCCGTGCGGCCGAGGATCTATACGTTAGCACAGATACTGCCGTAACCAGTGATGAGCTTGACGACCAGCCAACAGATGATGATGTCGCCAACAATAACGACAACGACGACGACGATGACAACGATGACGGCGACGATGACGACGACAATGACGATGACGACGACGACGACGACAACGACGACGACGACGACGACGATGATGATGTTGAGGATGATGTTGAAGTACACTAAATATTGTTACTGTTTGTTCTGAAATACCTCAACGCAACAATTGATGAGAGCAATAAAAATTTAACGTACTTATATCGAAATCAAGGCTCGTCAATTTCGCAAGCGCCCGCCAACCAACCGGCAACCAGATCCGGGGGCAGCGTTAAATAAATGAACTGAACGCACATTTTGGTCACATCATTTATAAGGTCGAAATGTCGCCACATTCGGACGCCAGACAAACACACAAGCCAAATGGATATGGAAACGCCTAAAAGTATGCTTAATTATTAAAATGCCGCCGCTACGAGGGTTGGCGTCTGGACCCTGTCCAAATATACATTTTCGCGTTTTATAGTATCAAGACACACTCACACAAACACACAAACACGATGGAACCAACAGCAAGCAGCTAAATTAGAACCGGCTACAAAACAACACGCACACATGTCCTGCTGCTGGCGGCAACGGCTCGCATTTCCTGCCACATCCATCGTCCTCTTACCCACAGTATATGTGTGTGTGTGTGTTTGTGTTTGTGTTAATGTGGTAAAATGAATTTTCAGTTTCATTAGTTAAATTGAATAATGGAAAACTTTGTTCGCCACATTTGCCATACGCCTCGTTGCCGTTGTTGTCGTTGTTGCTGTTGTTGTTGATGGCCTTGTCCTGGTCTGCCAACGAAAGTTACACTTCCTACACACACACACACACACACACACACACACATAGACATACACCAACAATGTTACAACAACAAGGCTGTGGAGCAGGGCAATAAAGCAAATTTATGCAAACGATAAATTTCGTGAGAGAAAATGTTTGTTTTGTTTTCGCCGGTTGCGACTTGGCTCGTTGTTGTTGTTGTTGGTCTTGTTGTTGTAATTGGTCGTTGTAAGTGGCAGTGTTGTAAAAGGCGCTAAGTAACACCTACCCATTATTTCGAAAGTTGCTGAAAGTTGTTGTCCACGGCATGAAACGGTGTACACCAATAATTTAAGCATGTAAATACCTGCTTGGAAAATTATAATCCTATTGAAGTTGTTTTCAAATAAAGCAGGCTCAGCTCAATTGTTCTGTGCAGTAGAAAACTAAGTGAAATTAATTAAATCTACCTATTTAAATAATTGTGCTGACTTCCTTGTGGGGTAATGACACATTGATTGAGTAAATGTTAATCAAGAGCTTTTTTTCAGCCAAGGACAAGTTTCCTTTTAAAATAAACCTTAAAAGCTTATCCATTAATTATCCATTTAAGATCTAATATAATTGAAAATTGACGTCTTTAAGCAGTCTCTGCTAAGCTGTTTCTACAGTTGCTGCAAGTTGATTCGAAATGTTAATTTGCCTAATCAAGCATTATCTAATCTGAGAAGTTCATTCACTAATACATACTTTGAGTATTTTTTTTCGTTGGCAACTCAAGGGCTGAAACAGCTCCATAATAAACACGCTAAAGTGTTTGCCACATATATGTGTATTTCTGTGTGTGTGGGAGGAATGGTTAACAGCGAGTGTTTCGGTTGGCCGTGCAAAACCTTTGACTGAAGCAAGATTACGGTATGCTACACACTATATAATAGCAACCCATGGAACCATGCACGGTGGGGGCGAGAGACGTCTGACTTTTAGCGAGGTGTGGCACACAGAAGTCGTAAGCAGAAGCCGCCCCCGGACGGGGCACAAAAGCACCCAGAGCAATGAAACATTTTTCGGCAACAACAGCCATTGGGGAGTGTTGGAGGCCAGGGCTCTAACTTGCTGGCATTTTATGGCCTTTTGGGCAAGTCATGGTGTGGTGGTGCCGGTGGTGCCGGTATCTCTGCTGCGTTCAATGGCTACTAACAAGCAGCCGCCCAAGGTGAATGCGGTTAAAGTGTTTTCAGTTAAAGCACTCGGGCCAAACATTTGCATAAACGCCTGACGCCCATGCAAACTGGCAAACTGGCAAACTGGCAAACAAACAAACGCAGACTGCGTGCAATAGAAAGCAAGATATATATACATATATATATATATATGGTATTTTGGTTGCAATTGCAACTGTCTGAGTGTCGAGTGATGCCAGAGTTATTTTATTTCCGTTTCCGGGCACGCACACTTGTAGCTGCCTGCGGTTGCTACCTTTCTGCGCACTGATAAATTTTCACTAAATGCAATTTTAATGGGCTTTGTACAACTGCCGAAAAGTGTAACTGGAGCCAAAAGCGAACCCAGCACCCACTCGGTCCGTGGTCCGTGGCCCGTGCTAGAGATGAACACAATTTAAACTTGTTGTAAAATTTTGTATTTTCAAACTCTAAAATAACACAACAAGTGAGTTCGTATTACAATTAACTTTGCATTTAATTAAATCAAAAATTTTGGTTAGCACAAATTTCTAAAATAATATATAGAAACAGTTTGCGTGCATAATTTAAGAACAATATACTCATGCACAAAATATTTATTAAATCCAGTCATATAAAAACAAGTAAACAAATGTGCGAAAACATTTATTTTTTATGCATTGTGGTTTTTTATATATATTTAAATATATATTTAATTTAATAAAACCCCAAACTTGTATTCACCTTTATAAACAGAAAACTCTCAAGTATGATTTTAATAGAAAGTAATATATGGAAGGAAATGTAAGTATTATCATTAATTGGTTACACTCGATATTATTGCTCATCTCTATAGGATACTTAGTGGTATGTGTGTCAGTGTGTGTTTGTGTGTGCGTGTGTGTGTGGAGGGCAGGAGGCTTTAAGAGCGTCATGGACTGGGGCACGTGGCAGGGGGCGCCTGCGGTTTGTCCAAATAAAGCAGTTGCAGTTAGTTATGCGCAGCTTGCGGTTTTGCTTTGACTATTTTTGCGTGCACAAATTTCAGTTGCAGGCAGAAGGACGCACGTGGGAGGAATGCCGCTGGGCGGGCATTGGGCGATTGGGCGATTGGGGGCGTACACTGTGTAAATGCCGGACACACTAATTAGGAAATTGTGCACTTTAATGCAGTCAGGGAAGCCCACATAAATTCGTTATTGAATTTACACGCTCCGATTGCGAAAAAAAAAAAAATAACAGACGCATAAAAATTTGCTAGTTCTCGACATAGTGAAAAGTAAGCCAACCGAAACGGTGAAAAACGAACAGAGCTGTTTGTTGGCAGGGATTTTGTCAGAAGCGTCAACATGTGAAATGAAATCAGGGACCGCATGTTGGCCATTTATGCACTTGAACTTTATCAAAAGCGCAAAGTTTCCACAAAATTGAAGTTTTAATTGGATTCTCGATTCAATTAACAGATTTGTCAGCATGTAACAGTTTTATGACGCTTTCAGCAGAGGCAGCTGTGGCAACAGTAGCAGCAGCAGCAGCAGCAGCAGCAGTAGCATGTGGCAGCAGCGTGTGGCAGCGTCGTTTCGGTTTTGTGGGCGTGTCGTTGCGCCTTCAATTGGAGCTTACCTTGTGCGCTTTTCAAGCCGCATGAAATTTATTGAAATTGATTTGCCATTTTAATGGAATTACTGCGCCAAGTCGTAGCAATGCCAGCTCGACGTTTAATTGAAATCTTTTAATTAGTTTGATTTTCCAATCAAATGGCACAGTGAAACGCAGAAAGGCCACACGCCCCCTTTCACCCAGCCTTCTCTTGCTCTGCTGTGCTGTGGTCTTCTGCTAACCAATTGTAGAAACGTTAAGCGAAACCCAATTAGTTGCAATGCCTTGGAGTACGCTTCGACAACGCTTCAACCTCCATTATTCCATGTTGTTGAGCGCACGTCGATTGTCTGTCGATTACAAATACTATGCTCCCTGGCCGGCCAGGAGGGGAGGCCCGCCCCCAAAAGTAACGTTACGCATGCAAAAGCGCCTGTCTATCCTGCCACATTGCGCTCCACTTTCGTTGCGCCCGTTGCGCAACATTATCATTATCCTTGGCTTAGCTCGAGTGTCGGTGCCAGGACCCCGGCAAAGGATTCCGCCTATTGATACCACCAAAGTGAAAGCCAAATCCACATAATATCAATTTGCTTTCAACGTTCCGCCGCCGGCGCAAATAAACGAGGCAGACAGTTGACGCCGCGACATGAATCTTGCCCATTGTGCAGCTACAGCTGCTTCTTTTTGCGTTGGAGCGTGCTCGGGGCCGAAGGGTGTGAAATCTGTGCAATTTCCAGCGCCTCTCAGCTGACACAGAATGAATGAAGGCTTCAAGACACATAAAGAGAAAGCAATTCGTATACTGAAAGGGAGAGCAACTCAGTCTTTACGGAATGGTAATTGAGCATATTTAAACATTTCTGCTGAGTTTATACAGGAAACATCTGAAACTAAGTCTTATAGCTAAAAATGGTTTGAAAGGGCACTCATTAGCTTTAAGAGCTGGAAAAAGCAAATTTGCTAGTCAGTAACTTATTTATTATACTTTATATACTAGTATTTCTAACTTCAATCCAATCCAATCTGTGGGTTAACCATAGTCATAATAAACTTCTAAAAAGATAATACTCAGACTTTTAAATGTTAAGCTTTACGTTTTAACTATCAGATAACTTAAAAATCTTTCAAAAAGGAATGCAAATAAAATTATTATTTGCTTAGAGTCTCACACACGATTCCACTCTTCATTTCGTTTGGGCAACTTTTGTCGCATGTATTTTTGTGTGACTTCCTTGCTGGAACTGTTTCCTATATGAGCTACCTACAGCAGCAAGTAACTTTCCTAACTTTCGTAAAGTTTTTCCACACTTCTATGCAAATGAGGGCAAGCATTTAACTTGCAGTGGTTGTCCCGGCGCAAAGCCTGCCAGCCACTTAGAACTATCCATAATTTACATTAGCCGAGCGCCGAGCCACCAATAAGCAGCTCCGTGGCTTACACCAAGTTGTTGCGGCTCGTCCGGAGGCGGGGCGGGGGCGGAAAGCGCAACTCAGCAAACCCGCTGACAAATCCATTATGAGCTTATGCCAAAAGCGTTGTGTAAACTTTTCACACGAATTGCCAGTTTCAGTTTTCAGACAACGCGGTGCAATTATTTTAAATGCGCCGGCAACGCCACCAAACGCAAACTCACCAGACGCGGCAGGATGAGCTGAGCAGAGTAAAAGCGCCAGATGAGCCAGACCGCGCCTCCTCCGCAGCCAGAACTCGGACGCGACCACATCTGGAGCCGGCAGTGGAGTCAAAGCCAAAGCTAAAGCCAAAAGCCGGCGACGTCGACGACGACGACAACGTACGTGCATAATTAATTCAGTGCATAAATTCAAGACGCTGCCACGCCGGAGAAGCGGAGCGGGTAAGTCTATGAAATTATAAACTTTATCCTTTACAATACGAGCGCGCTTCAACTGGCGACTGGCTTTTTGATGCGCCGATGCCGCCAGATGACTAACTGCACATGGCTTTAAATAAATTAAGACGCCCAGCAAATGTAATGCACAGATTACGCCAAGTAGGAGTTGTGGGTCTCTAATGAAGCCACTAGGTGCTGGGATACGTATACGAATATATCGACATTTTATTCAAAAAATATAAGAGTGAAATCTATTGTCCTTAACCACATATATATTTATATCGATTGTTATATAACCTTTTCTTTCCATTTTATAGTAAGAAGGTAAAAGCAAAAAACAAAAAAAAAAATGAAATGGTGCTAAAAACAATTTTAGCTTCTGTCGTCAGTTGCCATTTCAGCTTGTTCCCATTCTCTGCTCTTTGTTTTCTGTTCTCAAGTGCTTTTGCTCTTTGCATTTTGGCATTGTCAGCAGACGGCGTCCTCTATATATCCTTTGATGCCAGCCAGCAGGCTTAACTCAAGACTCCAGGTCCTGGCGCTGGTAATTGAAAACGCAAGTTTATTTCGCACTTATTACAAGTGGGCTGACGAGAACACGCAGCCGGAGAAGATGGAGGAATGGGTTGAATCGGGCTGGCAGCCAGTGTCGCATTTATTGTATTACGCAGATTTTTCGCCAAGTTTGTAATTAGTAAAGTTTTGATTGTGCTGCGCGTCGAGCTGACTTTCTTTCATATTTCTCATATTTCCACTTGGCTCAAATTGATTTCAGTCCATGAAAATTAACATAAGCCGCCCACCGGGCAACAATTTCCCAGCAGATGGGTGCACTCTGCATAAATACGAGTGGCACGTCTGCTTCCAGCTGAAGCTATCGAAAGCCGCTTTGCAACTCATTGAGCTGCCGGCGCTCCGGAGTAGCCGTCGTCTCACATGTGGCTCCGGTCAGGAAGTGCATAAACTGTGCAAAAACTGGACTCTCGACAAGCGTCTCCACCTGCCGTCATAAGTAGCTTAGCATCAGGTTTCCGTTGGCAGGAGACCCAAAAATAAAAAAAAAAAAAGAAGGCAGGCTGCACTTCATTGATCGACCGGCACGTAGAGCGAATCAAAATTCGTTCGTGCGAAAGACGATAACCATAGAAAATGTGGCAAGTGTTGAAATGCATATGAGCTTTTTCCACGTCGGACATTTCCAGTCCATTAAAAAATGCAAATCACAAAAGGATGGCAATGAAGTTTGCCGCCGATAAAAAAAATTGGTATAGAAAAGGAGAGTCCAGGAGTTGACTAGTTGCTGTCAGCGCAGTTGCCAGCGACAATTACTGCAGTCGCGTTGGCATCCAAGCGCCGCAAAAAAGCAGCAGCGTGTCATGCGACATCAAAAAAATGTAAACAAAACGAGAGAGGTGACCTGGACAATAGGCGGACATGCTGCTGCATGCCAGCAGCGCATCGGTTTTGATTGGAAATGCGTTCATATCCTGCTGGCGCGGTATCCGGCGCGAGCCGCGTACTCACAAAATGAAGCTCTGCAGGCGCAAAATTGTGGGCAGCAGGTGTTCGCCAGATTGTCAGTTCGTGCTCCGTGATTGATTTTGGCCCAGCTGCAAAACAAACTAATAAGCCCCACTGGCAAACGGGCGGACGGATGGACTTATGGACGTGTGGACGTGCGGGGCTGACAGCGCTTTTATTGTTGTGCAACAGTGCGTGGGTGTTTTTGCAACTGCAGCCACATATGCGACACACACACACACAACCATAAACGTGCGAACACACGCATGCAGGTGTGTGGATCTTAAGCGCACAACAATGCTGCTTTCACGCATGAAGGGTTCGGAAACAGGACCAAAGTTGCCATGCTCCACGCCGTTTGCATTGGTTCACACGTTCCTAAACCAAAAAAAAAAAAAATGTATCGCATGTGAAAATTTAAAATATAACAAAGAATATTATTATGTTGGTGAGAATTTGAGTAAAAACAACTTATATACACAACCTTATCATTAAAAAAACACCGTTAACATAAAGTCAAACAAACATTTCGCACCTTCCAAAAGTATTTCTAGAATAAAAATTGTATTTTTAATTAAAAACAATTTCTGTTTAGCGACATCTGGCGACTACGTAGTACAACAGCAGTAAAACACTGCTTACAATATGTACATAAACTGCTTTTCACATTGTGCACATGCGATAAGTGTGCAGAAAGCAGTGCAAACATTTGCTCTCAAACACAAGTTGACTGCTATGGGTGAGATTACATATAAAATGTTTAAAAATCAACTGAGTTCGTTAACCGATTTGAGATAGATTTAAAAAGGAGAACTTAATTGTTTTTCATTTATAAATACATTAGTTGTAACTCACAGGGAACAAACTGGCATCGAAATCGGTAAATGCTTATCGATAAATATTGCTTTTTAGATATACCTTTTTCTATTCTAAAGCAAGCGAAAAGCTTAAATCCGGACATGCGCAGTTCAACTTTTGCTGGCCTTAGGCAAAAACTACACAGAGCTGAACAACAGGGAAGAGTCGCAAGAGTCCAGCGGAAACAACGCAAAGCACATTGGGCCGTGCTTGCAGCGCAAACAAAGGGCGCGAAGCCGAACGGACGGCAGAGGCAAATCTGAAACCGAAATAACTAAAGACATGCCAAAACTGGCGGGCATAATTTGTGAAAAAAAGGGCCTTGATGAATGCCTGCGCGTAGCTAACGAGCAGCGCAAGAGGGTTGTCAGTACGGGAACGTATAATTTGAAGAGGTTTTCAGAGCCAGAGCCAGAGCCAAAACTAAAAGCGAACAAGAACAACGTGACTGGCCAAAGCACAAACGACAACTAACCTTTTTATTTTGTGCTTTTTTCTTTGCGCTTTTGTTTCTGCGTTTTTAGGTTCTGCAAACTGCGAGCTTCTTGCTCTTAACGCCCTCTTATCAAACCATGTAGCGGGCATTCACGTACTCCTCTGCGTTCTCTGATGCTGCGGCCATGCGCTGGCTTTCAGTACACTGTGAACTGTGGCCACGTCAAGAAGAAGCGAGGAGTCCTAAAGCGTCGTTGTTAAACCAAAATAAAAACTCAAATATAAGCTAACTAACTAGCTTGTTAACTATGCTCAATTAGCTGAAAAGTGTGAATTAATCGAGAAAATCAACCTACAAGTATTTAACTAACACACAATTAAGAGATGAAAGTGTTTTTGCTATAAAAATGCTGGGAAGACCTTGACATTGAGGAGTGAAAGTGTAACATACGAAACAACGCATTTAATTGAAATACAAATCATTTGTAACTTAGCGTAAGTTGTTGATTAAAGAACCCCTACAACTAACTAGGCCTTTAAGCTTGGCCAGAACTTTTCCCTTTTGACATTTCGCAAAGCTATTTTTGGCTGCAAAGATGGACGCGAAAAAAAAACACGCCCCCCAGCAATGTCAGAGATATTGCAGTACGCCCCGATACGCACGTCGTGTGACGTCACAGCCAACCAACACAAGCACACAGACGCACACCCACACACACACACACTTGCACACCCATTCAACTAGGAAGTATATCAATTTGTGCCCACCTCAACGTCACAAGAATTTTCATTTATAGACACTTTGGCGCCACATCGCGTCTCATTATATAAATTGAATTGAATTTTATTCAATTTTGCCATAACTGAAGTCTGATGCAATGCACACAAACGATACGGTCAGCCTGAATGGGAAACGTAAGATTTTAGTGCGAGTCGCTTGAATTGCCAAACACACGAGGCACCAAATGTCGGGCTTAGTATTAATCGTTAAATTAATGTACATTCAATACCCTGCACCCTATAGGGTGTGTTGTCTGTGATCGACTTATGGGCGACTCGCACGCAGCGCGTATCGAATTCGGGCAGACCGCAAAGACCGCAAATCTGTGTACACAATAAAAGTTATCTTTAGTCAAGGTTAAGCGCCTAATTTATTGGCATTTGCAAAGTGCAACTGAGACGTAATTTAATGAAAGCGCTTTAAAGGCTTTTTTTTGGCAATTTATCATTGTGCGAAGATGACACAGATTAAGTCAAATACAACATTTTGTGAAATTAAAAGTAAGGTTTATTATGCAGATATATCAAATTGATTGTGCGAACTGACTAGAATAATTGAAAGTACTTTGCATTGAATTCCACAGCAAAGGAACAAACTCGTAATTCTGGTTCACAAGTAAACATCTGTTGTACTAGAAATATTTTCAAAAACAACATTTGTAAGTAAATTCCTAAAAGTCACTATTATTTCTATTTAGTTATATTCCAAAGCAACAATTAGGCATTTGTAATCTGCCAACAAATTAAACATAAGCAAATATAATTGTAGGTAGATAAATTATTTAAAAATAGCAACAGCATTAAAAATTAGTTAGGCATATTTTTTTTAAAGGAGTTCAGTTGACTGAATCGCAGTTCAATTAACCAAATGATATTATATACTTAGCCAATATTTGCCGTTTGCTCAATGTTGTCACGCAGCATGACAAGGCTTTAAATGCACAAACGTCACCCTTGAGGGAATCTGAAGCATGTGGCATATGGATTGTATTTGATTTGCATATAGCATCGGTATCAAGATAAACAAATCGTATTGTAAATCACTTGGTTATTAAGTGCACGGCTCTTCGAATGCTACACATCACGACAACAAGTTTAAATTTAAATTCAAATTTAATACGCTGACTTTGCATACATTAAATGACCTATAAAGTAAGTACCTTAACTCAATGACGTTTTAGGCGTCCCGTCAATTGCCGCTGCTTTAAGTGACTAATAAGCCCGGGATTGAGCAATACCCATAAAAATATTCTGAACATAACCCGTAAGTAGCTGTAACTTGGGGTCTTTGTCAGCAGTCTTTAAACTCGCAGAGTTCAAATCGCAATTCTCAGGCGATGTCATAAAAACGAGTAGCAGCTTAAACAAGTTTGAATAAAGCTAAAATTAATATCATTTTAAATAAATTCCTCTAAGAAAAGCCAATTGCTTTAGATATTTATGAACTTTTCAGAGAAATTGCAAACGACTTCGGTCACAATCGAGTCAGACAAATTTGCACTAAGTTATTTGGGTGGACAGACGTTGCCCCATGTGCGGATATATTCAATTATAGGGTACTCTATGCGACAGAGTGTGGGATTTAAAAAATCTGTGAGGTTGGCTTCAAATTTGCATAACTAAGCGGATGACAACGTGTGAAAGATACATTTATGCTGCATTGTGTGCGCAACTAATGCGAAAGATACTTTTGTATCTTGTCACGACACAACTGAGGACCTGCAGCTGGTACAGCTGAAACGCCTTTCAAGAATATGTTGTTCTAACTTCAACAAACCCCCTTCAATTTGATATTTTCAAGATAAACTATCTAACACGAGTGTCGAGAACGAGAGCGTTAGAGAAAAAAAAACATACAGCATTCAGCTAATTAGAGTTGCGTACAAGTATCTGTTAGATAAAAGTGACGCGTACGTTTTCCGCTTTGCTGGAGAATATGTTGAGCAATTAAAGGCAAACAGTTCGAGAGCAGCATTCGGTGAAACACAGAAACGAACAAATAACAAATACGAGGAGAACAAAAAACTAAAACTTTTGTGTACGGCAACAACAGAATATCTGCTGATGAAAGCCAAATACACAAAGAAATGCGGCAATCGCCGCGTCGAAAACTCGTTTTTGGTTAAAAAATTAAAAATTCAAAAATGCCGGTTAGAAACGAACGAGCCCTCTACAAAACGACAGTCCAACAGTCAACCTCCGACAAGTTCGAGTAGCGCAGCAGCAGAGCGAGCCTTGGCGACCGGTCGAAAGCTCGAGCTCGGGCCAGAGCTTTAGCGTCGGGTAGGTGATAACCGAAAACCAACCATGCCGAGTCCGGCAGCCTGGCTGAGATTGCGCCGCAAAGATGCCGTAGAGCAGTCGACGCTCTTTTCAGTCTGCTGTATTCGTTGATTGCGTGCGGTTCCAGTTCTCGTTGTGCTTGGCAACGTTCAACGGATTTTGTGGCGCGAAATATCGTATTTGCTTTAGAGAAGGTAGCTAACATCAGCTAACACCAGTAAATATCTGAAAAAGTTCCAACAACTGTGTAATCTTGGCCAGACTCAATTCAAAAAAGACATTATTTACCCAAAGTCCGTTTTTGTGTGCTTGTGGCTGACAAACAACAACAAAAAATGGAAAAAGAATAAATAAATTCTTTTGCTTAAAACAAAAGAATTTTTATACAACGCAAGATTTGGGCAAGGCATAAAAAGGCTATTAAAATTAAAGCAGCCCACAGAATATTCAAACACCTGTCGCCACAGCTATATACAAACATATACATATATAACTGATATAAACAACAATTTACACCTCTACACAAAAGACAAAATTTAATTAATTATGAGGTTTGAATCGAAAAGTTTTTGCTTGAATAGAACAATTTTGTTAGCCCAATCAATTCACAACTTTGAATATATAATCTACAATATAAAAAAAAAATTTATCTTAAATTCTATAATAACTTTATTAGTCAATCTACAAGGTAGTACGTATACTGCACCTGTCTAAAATAAATTGTTAGTCGGTCTGTGGAACACACATATACATATACATTAGTATCTACTAGATAGCTAGAAAAACTATATTGTGTGTTGTTTACGGTATCAAAATTAATGGATTTTTTGTGCTATTTTATGTGTACACAAATTGGGCGGCCCTCTAATACATGCATGGCCTGATGAATCAATACGCAATTGTTGTGATTTGGGCCGGGCTAATGGCTAATAGCTGGGGGCGATGTGCTGAGGTCTGAGGTCTTAAGGTGAAAGGCTGACAATAGCCAGTATCGCGTAAAAAAGACAACAATTAAAATAGAATGTATTGCATTGATGAAAATTGCCTTTCACATGCTCGAGTTCCATATAAACATGACGAAGCAATGTTGTTGCTGTCAACTTGGTAGTAATTCTCTGATATTACGGTTTTTGCAAGTTTCCGTTGGGATTGCGACGTCAGTAATCAAGAAAACCCCCAATTACAAATCGAAATTCCCATTAACAATTTACACAAAAGTGGCCACGTTGATTGCTCCACAAATGGAGTCAAATTTTCGACTGTTTTTCAGCAGAGCTGTTATTTTTTTCACTCTGCCACGCTTGGCCGCCCAACTGTTAAGCCAAAAAAAAAAAACACTTTCAAAGGGTAATTAGCAGCTCTGCATACCCTGTAAGCAGGTCTACAACTAAGCTATGCCGTAATGAGCTAACAAATAATAGTTTATTACAACTTTGATATATAGATTATAAAGTTAAATTTAATACTCTGTCAACTAGCAGCTCATTAGTTTATTCACCTGTTTGCGTTAACTGTCGCACAATACTAGTTGATTCACATCTGTTGTTATTCTCGCTTCGATGTTATGCTAATTCATGCAAAGCGTGTGCCCACTGCCGGTTCTTGCTCTGGAGGAAGTGCCGGACTATATATGTATATACATATGCGATACTCGTAGAGAAACAACATAGTGACCTAATCAGTGTGTTGGAGAGTGAGAGAGCGTGTGAGGTGGGCGGTGCCCCGTTGGGGCGTTGTTTGCTTTTCACAGCCTTGAACCGCTGCAAAAGGAAAATATGTTTGGATAGTATATTTTATGGGGCAACACGCGCAGCGTTTGTCAACAATCAATCTGCGGCTTTATCAAACCATATATATTGGAAATTTTTTGGTTTAACGAACTCAGTGAAATCTGGACACATCATGTGTTTCCTCTCGGTATGTCTGAACTGAACAGATAACTGGGTCGGGTCCGGTTCCGCACAAGCTTCAAGTAAGGGGTCAACAAATGTCCGCTGTCGACTTAAGTTTCGCTAAAAAGGTTTAAATCTGAACAACGAGACGTTATGAAAAATTAATGTGTAAAATGTAGAACAAAAATGTTGCCTTTACTGGCCAATGAACTTTGATTGCCTTTCACTCACAAACAAAAAAAAAAACCAAAAAAAAAACAAATAGAAGAAATACATAACGAGCACGAACTCGTGCTGTTTGAAGCCAGATTTTTAGCTAAAGATTAGGAAGCTGATGAAAAAAACTATAAAAACTATTTAGCTGAGCTAGGCACATAAAAACTTTAAGTGACCTATCTAAGAAATGTAAATGCAAATGTTACGCAATTAGTTAATATGAATCTCAACTCTTGTAGCTTCTGAGAAACAATTAGCAAAGTAATGGGAAAACGCGAACATCGACTAGAGACTCGTGTAATTATTCACGGGTTGCATTACATGAATGAATTGATAAATACCGCGAGCCATGTGCTATCTAAAAGTCTATTTACTGTGCCAGCAGCAGCTATAAATAACAAACCAAAACAATTACACTCAAATGAACCATACAAAATTGTAAACAAAACCACATTCAGTACATACTAAATATTGATAACATGAGTGAACTAAGAAAACAACTAAATATCTATTTTAGCTACATAACTTAGTAAATCTGACCTTGTATTTTTCTACATTTTTTTTGCAGGCAGCTTTTTGAGATATCATAACTGCTATAATGGAAACCGAGTCCCTTAATCGCAAGAACTCCTCACGCAAGAGCTCCATTGTGAACGGCAATGGAGACGCGTCGGCCAAACTGACCAATGGCGATGATGGCTCAGGCGACGCTGGCGGTGAGGTGACACTTAAGGCCAAAATGAGCTTATTGAATGGCTGCACCGTGATTGTGGGCTCCATCATTGGCTCCGGCATCTTTGTGTCACCCACGGGCGTGCTCATGTATACGGGCAGCGTTAATTTGGCCCTGATTGTGTGGGTCATTTCCGGTCTTTTCTCAATGGTGAGTCCATGTATACTATATATATGTATGTATGTGTGTAAACAGGGTCAGCGACTTTTGAACATTGATTAAGTGCTATGCAAATGAAACAACAGGTAATTGGCACACCTGTTGTTGAGGACCCAACTCGGTGGCTGGCACGTCGCAGTAAACAGATGTGCATTGATATGAAGCAAGCCAACTAATGGAATTGCGCATGCCAGTGGAAGGCTGTCAAAAGGACCAACACTCAATTACAAATGCTGCCAGCATTCTGTGTTTTAATGAAATTATTGAAATTCTCGCACAACCCAACACGCACACTAACACAGTTACATCAATTCACCCACAGAGGCCTGACACGCCCTTGTCAAAAGCACGCGCTGTTGTTGTTGCTTGGGCTGCTATTCAATAAAATTGCGTATACGCTGCGTGGTCGCTGGCAGTTGAGTTGCGGAAATGACAGCCACTTTTGGGGGCTTGAAAGAATCAAATTGCTTGAAGAATACTTTAAATGCTCGACTCCTTCTTTTTTTACTCATGAATTTCACATCAATCTCTCTTTAGGTGGGCGCCTATTGCTACGCCGAGTTGGGCACCATGATAACCAAATCTGGAGCGGATTACGCGTACATAATGGAAACCTTTGGACCCTTTATGGCATTCATACGTCTGTGGATCGAGTGCATGATTGTGCGTCCCTGTTCGCAGGCCATTGTAGCGCTCACATTCAGCACCTACGTCCTGAAGCCCTTCTTCCCGGAATGCACGCCACCCGAGGATGCATCTCGCCTGCTGGCCGTTTGCTGCATATGTGAGTACAACTACACAAATTATTGAGGCTGATATCAGCGTACCCGCAAATGTTGCGTACTTGACCTATAGATTAGACCCAAATCGAACCGATCCCCCGAGAACTGAGTAAACACGCATACAATTGCAAAAAGTGTTTGCCACCGGCTTATCAGCAGCTGTAGCCGAGGCGGGAGGTGCTTTGATTTCCGTTTTAATATTTTTGTTGTGCAAAGTGGTAAATAGACTAAATAAATAACGCACAAATAGATCTATATATAATTATTAGTATAATGTAAAGGTTGAAAATGATCGATAGGCAGAACTGTATTTATTTCAAAGCTTAATTAAATAGACTATTAAAACTTTTCTTAAAATCACATTTGTCAGTGGAATAGAAGAGAAATATAATGCTGAGATCTGATTACTATAGCCCGCACTTCTGAATGACATTTCAACTGATCTACAAATCAGTTGAGATAAGTTTTTTTTAGACATGCGAAAGGGTATTCAAGCATTGGCATCGCTAAGTTAGTTCTTCCTGCTTGTTTCTTTCCAATGCCTAAATGTCAGCTGAAAAGTCAGGCACGTTCGACTTGTTGTCAATGTGTAACTGACTGACTGATCGTTTTAATACTTATTTAATATTGATTTAATAATGCGGAATGTAACGAGCTGCAGCTATAACAAAAACACAACAACAGAAAAAATCTATGCCTTTTACATTGTGCAAATCCTCAGTTTATTACATCATCCGGCTAGTTCACGCACTTAATGCCTGCTTTAAATCACTGGCAATGTAACGAAGCTCCTTTGTTTCCATTATTTTGTACAGTGGTGCTAACTCTAATCAACTGCTGGGACGTCAAATGGGCCACCGCTGTGCAGGATATATTCACATATGCGAAAGTAAGTTAAATGCGTCAAACAATTTAAAGTAAGAGATTACTACAGAGTCAGGACATTGGCATTCGCAGCTGCTGGCCTTGTTCATCATCATCGCGACGGGCATGTACCAACTGTATCTGGGCAATGTGAAGTACTTTACGTTCGATAACAGCGATACGCGGGTGACATCCATGGCGCTGTCCTTCTACTCGGGCCTGTTCGCCTACAATGGCTGGTGAGTGCTGGTTAAGCCGCTTTGTTTTGTCGCTCGGTTGGTTGGTTGCTCTAATTGGATTACGTTTTGCTGATGACAGGAATTACTTGAACTTTATCATTGAGGAGCTGAAGGATCCCGTCAAAAATCTGCCACGCGCCATTGCCATCAGCTGTACACTTGTCACCGTTGTCTATGTCATGGCCAATGTATCCTTCTATACAATTCTCTCGCCAGAAGAGGTCTTAGGCTCCTCGGCGGTGGCTGTTACCTATGCGGAACGCGCCTTTGGCATGCTGGCCTGGACCATACCAGGTGAGAGCAACTGGAATAGTGTCTTTTGATGGCATCTTAAATATCTCCCCTGTTAATATATGCAGTATTTGTGGCTCTGTCGACATTTGGTGCCGTCAATGGCATTTTGCTCACCTCCTCGCGGCTGTTCTATGCGGGCGCCAACGAGGGCCAGATGCCTGAGATTCTGACCATGATTCAAATTCAACGATTTACACCCACGCCCGCTGTGCTGGCCATGGCACTGCTCTCCATGTTGTATCTGACGGTATCCGACATCTTTGCCCTTATCAATTATGTGGGCTTCGCGACTTGGGTAAGTTCTTAATATCTTATTGATCTTAATTTCAATTATAATTTTCTCCCTCTTACAGTTGAGCATTGGCGTTGCGGTTCTCTGCCTGCCCTGGCTGCGCTGGGCTCAACCCAACTTGCCACGCCCCATCCGCGTGCCTCTCGTATTCCCCGTTGTGTATCTGCTTGCCACCATCTTCGTGACCGTTGTGCCCATGTACGCCAGTCCCGTGGAGACGGGCTACGGCATTCTCATGATACTTTCGAGCATACCCGTCTACTTGGTATTCATTGCCTGGAAGAATAAGCCAATTTGGTTCCAGAAGTCGATGGGTAAGTTGTTGGGCGTGCTCACACCTCTTTGGCCAACTGCTTCCTTGTCGTGTGTTCACCAAAACTGTTTTGCACTTCCATTTCATATATGATTTATGCTGTGCTCCCGAACCTTGCAATTCTTCTAGGCGGACTTACACAAGTACTACAGAAACTGATGATGGTTGTGCGTCCCAAAGCGGCGTCAAAGGTTTTTAAGTTTGCTCTTTATCTTAGTTTTCTTAAGTTCATTTTACACACTCGACCTCTAACCAACACACACAACTGCCTGCTTTTTGCACCAATTACTAACAAACGGGTTAAGTTCTAAACCCCTCTTAAGTTTCATTGCACCCTTAAACGTATGTCTAACCAACTTTTTAATTACCGTAGCGCATTTAAGTAGTATTTTGTGGCACTTGTGCTCTTGACTGATCCACTCATCGTTCTTGTACTTTGCAGTAAGCCTCACACACTTCCTACAAAAGCTGCTCATGGTACTCGGCAGGCAGACGAAACCAGCTCAGGTGTAGAGATTAGTGCATGGATGGTAATGGTGCATCCATGGGTTTGCCAGAAACTACGCTAACATTATTAGGAAGATGACAGATGACATCACGTTAGCCAACAGCAAATGGTAGCATTTAAAGTATAAAATTGCGTCAAAATATATATATTTAAAAGCTTTTGTGTAGCCAGACAATTACGAATATATGTGTACACAAAATTCCAGAGCTTGGCGCGCTTTAAGCCACACAATTTTGAACTTGGAAGCGCGCCCGGTCAGCAATATAACTACGAATAGATATATTTTTATATATGTTTTAAGTTTACTCTAGGCCATGTGCAGCATGTTTCATTATTTAAGCACAAAATTCAGCTGACATCAAGCTTTGGCCATCTCCATCGAAGACTGTGACAATTGAAAGGATACTACAAGGAAAAACAAAATGCAAATTGTCCAAAGCCTTATGTTACTTGAATTTTACAAAATGGCTACTAAAAAACCCTAAAGAAAATAAATATATGATACCAGTGGGTAGGAAGAATACATCAATACAATACATCAACTGTGCATCATGTATTAATTTTCAGGGTGCCGAAGATTTAATACTCTCTCAGATATATGTGTTACGTAGAATATTTAATATGTTTCAATTGCTAACAAGAATAATTAACCCAACTTATTTGTCAAGAGCTACTCACAATTTTTATGCATTAGAATGAATTAAGTTGATCAGCATTTAAAGTTTTTTTTGGCAGCGTTTTTAGAATTGTTAATTAAAATATATAGTTTAGAGATTAATACGAAATGCGTCACATACTCAGAGTTATATATCAAGCATTTTTAATTAATTATGATTAAATTTTAATTTTATAAGTATTGTATTTTTTAAGGCTATGTTTAAACATTTAAAGCATATTGAAAGCTTGATTTGATACGAGGTATATAAATATGTATTTATTCAACATGGTTATTAGATTCGCCAACTGCCAACTAAAGTTTCGAAAACTGTACCAATTCATATGAAATCCAGTTACCTTATACCCTAACGATAAAAAGAGTACATCGCAAGCCTCACATATCCAACAGACGAATTGTTCAAAACATTGCCAAGATATAAAACATATTTACCAAAATATTAATTCAATTGTTCATTAATAACTAATTACATTTTCAGCATTAATCAATTGTTTAAATGTTGCTTTGCGTGTTTATAGCAATACAAATTGCAGCGGGAATACCCTGCATATAAGCATATATATAATATATACTTATATATATATATATTTAATATTGAATTATGTAACTGTTACACATTGTATTTGGCATATTAAATGTTTGTTAGCCTGAAGCCGCAGCTGGACATGCTGCTTAACTATAACTATTACTATTATGGAACATATTGTTGACAATAATATTGCGATTTATATAAATGTATATACAAAAAGTGTATTTTATGTATATGATATATTATATTATATGTATACCCATTGAAACTACAATTATTCGTGTTTCTCATAACAAAAAATATAAACTATATTTAACTTAAATGAAAATGAAGACAATTTCAATATACTTTTGTGTAAGGCATTTCAAGGACTGCAATCGTAGGTTCACACGATTATTGACTGATTTCTGCAAGGGGGATATTTCTGGCAGTAAACAGACAATCACGTGATCCCCTACCACGATACTTAAATTCATGTATGTATATTATATGCGGCCCCTGTGCTCTCGCAGATTAAGTATCTCCTGTTGCTGGAGCAACTCCTCAGCATTCAGGAGCTCGTAATTCTTGGTGCTCATGTAGGTCTGCAGGGTAGGAGCAAAGCTTGACTTTTTTATTTCCTTTTCCAGCTGGCGGAATTGCTTGAGAGCCTCTACATAATTTGCAGTAGCCGCCAGATCTCTTGAGCTGCTCTTCAGCAGCACTCGGTGGGCATCGCCGCCGCTCTTTTCATTCAGGATGCGATAATTGTTCAGCTGCTTGCAGAGTTTCAAAAACTTCTGGCGGTACTGCACATTGTAGTGACGCTCCATGCAGACCTTAACCTCGGAATACTTTGTGTCAATCCGATTGTACCACGAGGCCAGCTTACCGTAATCCTCGTGGGAGAGGCTCACCGGACGAGAGCGTAGCGACAAGGTGGCCAAGTTCCTATTGGAGAGTTCCTTAGAGATATTTACTAACTGACTGCTACTGCTGTTGCTACTGAGGGTCGCGGTTCGGCTTATTAGAGATGTGTTGGACTCAATTGGGTTCTCTTTCTGATGGATAATCGTTTTGCTGTGCAACGCGCCAATGCTAATGCAGGCCATGTCCGCTAGTTGCAGAAATTTGTGCATCTCCCGTGCGCTATCTTTATCGAGTGGCATTTCGCAGAGCACCAAGGTGAAGTTTGTGCGCTTAAAATCAAATGACTCCTTTATGCAGTCAGTCAGGAGTGTGCTCTGGCAGCGCTTGCCTGTGGGCATAGCCTGGAAAAAATTATGTATATCCGTACGCTCGTTGCAATCGAAGATGTGGAAGACCGACAGATGCACATTGTGTCGCTTTTGTGTGGAATCGGTGAGCAAAATCTCAACGTTGATGTGATCGTCACCCCTGGTGCGTCCTCGCAGTACGGCATATTCATTGTGCAACCACTGGAACATCTCCCGCGTTGTCTGCATATTTCGCTTGCTGGGCTGCTGTTTGCCCCGATGCAAGCCAGTCAGCATGTTAATCATATCGAACTTGCGCACATCATAGTACTCCACATTGAGGCCATCGAGGCGGTATGACAGCTTCTGCAGTAACTTGTCCAAGTCGGACACCAAAAGGTGCGTCAGCAGCTTAATATTCTGTGTGCGACGAGGGGTCAGGCGAAGCAGACAACCGTGGCGCCGATGCTGAAGCATTTGCTCCAACAGATCGGTGAGCTCAACGCGCACATGCCGGTCGTCCTCATAGCCCACAGCGTCAAACTGCATCTGCTGGTAGTACCGTGGCGCGTGCGGTTTGGTCGTTTCCGTTCCACTTCTCGAGCGTAGCAGCATGGTGGTCTTGTCCAATATCTTGACGTCGCTGTCGATCGGTTCCTTACTGGTATTGAACAGCTTATGCATTGTGTCTGTCAGAGACACAACAACGCGATGGACCTTGTCACTCATGTCTTCAACGAAACTGTTTTTTGTTTTCTAAGGGTTTTTTTTTTTGGAGTATTAATCTTACATAAAATTTTGATAACTGCTTATGTGATTTGATTCCAGGTCGAAAGTGGCACCTAAAAATATTTAAATGGGCTTTTATTTCGATATAGAGATCTAAACAATGTTTTCATAAAAACTCTCGACAGCTAGAGCCATATAATTTGTTGCCATTTGAGACTATCCAACAATAGATTGTTAAAAAATTGAGAGACTCATCATAAAAAAATCATTAAATCACACACTTAAGGGGGTTTACAAAAACATAAATAAAATAAATAAACTAGCTAAATAATAAGCCGTGAGAAACAAATTAGTTTTGCGGTCCGTTCATCATCAGATTCTTCAACTGCATCAGTTTCGCCTCAGATGCAAGCAGAGAATCGACAAAGTCGGCGCGTTCTTTTAACAGCTGGCAGCGGCTGTGCTTAAGTTGCTGCTCCTGCTGCACACACATCAACATTTGACTGTGGAGTAGTTTAAAACGAGCATTCATTTCCTGGTGACAGACCTCCAATTCTTTAAGTTGGACTCGAACATCGCTATTGGGCCTGCTAGCTGCCTGTGGCATGTGGTGCTGGAAACGGAAAAGGAAACGTATTAAGTATTGTCAGCTACATGCTTGAACAACTGACAGTTTCCGTACGCTCCTGGTTAAAGTCCCGTTGCTCACAAGTCAAATGCGCCAAACCAAGTAGCTGCAAATTTTTGCAGTTCACCTGGCAGCCAGTGACTAGCACATGGCACAGCATCAGCATGTATAGAGGCTTATCTGGATCATCTTCGGCAGCTTGACGCATATAAGTTGTTAGTTCCGTTACTGAGAGGGCAGCCGTAAGGAGATCATTGCTTAGATAGCAGCGTAGACCGCACAGCGTGCCCACACACAACTCCTCCATGGCTACAAGCAGTATGTGGAATTTCACGCTGAAGCGACCTTCATGGTTCTTATGGGCAACCACATATTGCACCTCCAGCGCCTCATGGCCCGTGGCCAAGGCGGTGCGTATACGATACTCGTTCAGCAGCCAGCTCATCAAGTGCTTCATATCGCTGAAGTTGCTCTGTGCGTCCAGGCCCGTGGAACTGGCGCCCTCCACCAGATGCCGGTAGCGCACGGCACAACCCTCCAGTAGCAATGATTCCTGCTGCAGCTTTACGTTAATCTGAACTATGAGCGCATCAACGAGAAACATCAGATGATAGCCACGCTCAGCTGCCAGATGCATTAACAGGCAATCCCTTTGATCCACTAGCAGAGTGTGGAGCAGTGTGTTGAGTTCGCGATCCTTGTGCTCATCGTTCCTATTTACGGAGAGCACATCGAAGTGCAGCTTCTGGGCGACAAGCACATGCGGTTTGGATGCGTTTTGGCAGCACAAAAGGCGTAGAGTTTTATCATCCGAAACGCTCACTTCGCCGCCATATTGTAAAGTGCTTGTCTTAGTGGTACCGCTTGTTTGATGAGCATCAGGTGTTTGGTTAAGGTACACGACAACGCGAGTTTGCATCATAATTGTAAATAATATATTTGCTGAACGCAAATAATAATATAGAAACAAAACAAAATATAACTTTAAAATTAACGCACACAATTGCATACAAGGCACCGTTAATTTTGCAAGTGTGACCGCCTATACATCTTTACAAAAACGCTCCAAGTTACACACCCGGAACCAATGTTATTTAACAGATAGAACACATGGTAATGTTAAGTGTTATACGAATAAGAAACTACGCACACATGAGTGGAAAATTTATTGAAAAGAGCAACAAGTGGCAATTTTTACGCAATAAAACTACTCGCGTTATTAAAAATTAATTATTTAGCACAATTTTGACGCAAAGGCAACCACTAAAGTTATGCAGAAGGTTGCCAACAATGAAACAGCTGCCAACGCAGGAGAAACACACCGGCCGCAATATTCATAACAAAACACACACAAGCACGCAGACACACACGCACCGACACAAGCACAAAGGCCTCGGTATTTGTTGTACTGCAAATGCTTGAGCATTTTTTTTGCTGTTGAAATTTCATGAACAGCTTTACAGCTAAATGGCGGCGAAAGAATCGTTCCGCGAAAGACAAACACAGGAATTAGAGGTTATAAAGGTAAGTTTAATTCTTCTTATGTTTGCACATTTAATCTGCATGATGAAATCAACACCAATTCTTTTCAGTCCATTTTCGGCTGCGATGTGGAGGATCTTCGTCCGCAGAGCAATGCGACCCAATGGAAGCCCACTGACATACGAATACTCCTAACGCCCTTGCGGGATTCGTCCAATGGCTTGCCACAGGCCTATGTATGCACCAAACTACACGTCACATGCCCCTCGAAGTATCCAAAGCTGTGGGTTAATACATGTTATAGTAAGACCCAAAAATCTTATGCTCATTGTTCTTTGCAGTGCGCCCAAAATAGTGCTGGAGGAGTCGAAGGGCATATCGGATCAGTTGCTGGAGACACTACTTGCCCAACTTCAAGCTCAGTCTCAGGAGCTGCGGGGCGAGGTCATGATCTATGAGCTGGCACAGGCTGTTCAGGCTTTTCTGCTGCAGCACAACAAACCACCGAAAGGTTCATTCTATGACGAGATGCTGCAGGCCAAGCAGAAGCGCGAACAGGAGCTGTTGGATATGAAAAAGCAAAAGGAAACTCTAGAGCGACAGACTCTCATGGACGAAGTGGAGCGACGCAAGGAGATATTCAAAACGGAAGCCAAGCGCCGCGGTGAACCAAGGCGTAGCATGAGCGAATCGAACAATCGCCATCCCAGTTCCTCAGAAAGCTCCGAAAACTCATCACCCTACTATCGCGGGCACATGTATCCCAACAAGTGTCTGGATCATCGAAATACCGAAATGCTCTCCTTTTACAAGGTGGGCCGGCAAATCCAGCGCGGCTGTTGCTTGGGTAAGTATTCCACGTCTCTGTCAGATTTCTGCTCACCTTGTAGCTGACTTATTTCCACACCCAGGTCATTCGCAGCGAGGCTGTATTGCCTATACTGGAGTCGACATGCACACTGGAC
This sequence comes from Drosophila lacertosa, assembly GCA_004143845.1. Classification (NCBI taxonomy): domain Eukaryota; kingdom Metazoa; phylum Arthropoda; class Insecta; order Diptera; family Drosophilidae; genus Drosophila; species Drosophila lacertosa. Next base: position 462,853 of record SCDZ01000037.1, read on the forward strand.
AGCTGCTCTACATAACCGAGTGGAACATCAAGTATTCGCAATTGGAGCAGCCCTGCAGTGGCAACGGAAAGTGTCACTGGACCGCCGAGTCCAAGTGCGCGGGCAATCATCGTGTTGATGAGGTGATAGGCTCCATAGAAAAGCAGGTGGCGACTCTTGCCCTGCTGCAGCACAAGAATCTTATTCAATACGAATGCGTACTCTGCATCAAACGCAAGGAAGGCCTGTTGGTCTATCTGGTGCAGGATTTTCTGCTTGGCACAAGCGTTTTTAGCATCTCTTCGACGCTGGGCTGGTGCATGGATGGCGCTCGGATGGTGGCACGTGGCGTGCTGGAAGCTCTAGTGTTTCTGCACAACAAGGGCGTCTCGCACAGCCATTTACTGGACAGCACCGTTTTCATGGATAATACGGGCAACATACGCTGCACAGATTTCTCGCTGGTCCCCAGTCTACTGGAGTTGATTAGCGGCGCCGGACAGAGCAGCAGTCGCGGTGACTTGCCAGCCCTGGGCGCGCTTGTTGAGGCGCTGATGCCCACCCACAGCTACGAGATGCGTGAATTTGTGGACAAGTGAGTAATTATTAGTAATATTTATGTTACATCCTCAATACAAATTCTAACTTAGATGCAATTCGGATCGTACCTTGTCCGCCTCGGAGCTGCTGGAGCATCCGTTCTTGCGCTTCTATGTGGACAATGCGCAACAGCACTTGACGCTGCAGCACACACAACATCGCAGCTCATTGGCGCCGCAAACCAGCCAAGCGTTAACTGTGCAACGCGCCGTTGTGCCCTTTCACATACCCACCCTGGCGCTGAGCCAATCCCGTCTGCGCACCGAGTTCGAGGTGCTCATGTATTTGGGCAAAGGCGCCTTCGGCGATGTGCTAAAGGTGCGCAACATTCTGGACAATCGCGAGTATGCCATCAAGCGAATACCGCTGCCCGCGCGCAGTCGCCAGCTGTACAAGAAGATGACGCGTGAAGTGGAGCTGCTCTCGCGCTTGAATCATGAGAACGTGGTGCGCTACTTTAACAGCTGGATAGAGAGTGTCAGCGACGCGGATGCTGCTGAAATGGACAAAATGCTGGGCGGCGATTGGTCGCAGAGCCAGGAGCTGAGCACAAAGCCTGCCAAATCGCCACAGCTGGGCATGGCTGTTCCGGAAGATGACACGGAGAGCTCGTCCAGCATGTGGAATGGCTACATGTAAATAGTTGAATCTAAAAAGTATTCATTTATTATAATACAATATCTAAAATGCTTTGCCAGGCCCAACGTGGATGATTCCGACTCAGACGGCATTGAGTTTGTCGACTCAAACGGCGAAGTAGCCGTTTACGATGATGATGAAGATGATGACAATGATGATGATTCGTCGCAACGCAAGCAAAACTCGCCACGTCCACAAATGCAAGTTATGTACATACAAATGGAGTTCTGTGAAAAATGCACCTTACGGTAAGCCCAATTCCAAACATAATTCACAGTTTGATTAAATAATATTTATTGAATAGCACCGCCATCGACGATAATCTCTTTGAAAATACGGATCGATTGTGGCGCTTGTTCAGAGAAATCGCCGAGGGCTTGTCTCACATACACAAGCAGGGCATCATTCATCGCGATCTGAAGCCAGTTAACATATTCTTGGACTCACATGATCAAATCAAAATTGGCGATTTCGGTCTAGCCACCACAAGCTTTTTGGCGCTGCAATCACATGGTGCGTGGACTGCTTGAAGCAATGTTTAACAGCAACTAATTCTGTGCCATTTGTAGCTGAGTACCCAACGCATCCAACCACGCAGCACGTTACCACCACGGAGGATGGCACTGGCACGGGCAAAGTAGGCACCACGCTTTATGTGGCACCTGAGCTAACGGGCAACGCCTCTAAGTCCGTGTACAATCAAAAGGTGGACATGTACACGCTGGGCATAATATTGTTCGAGATGTGCCAGCCGCCTTTTGATACGAGCATGGAACGTGCACAGACCATAATGTCTTTAAGGAATGCCTCTATAGTCATTCCAGAGCGCATGCTGCGGGATAGTAAAAACGAGAAGACAGTTAAGGTGAGCATTGGCATGGACTCTTGTACGCAAACTAAGGGCTTTCAATTGCCAGATACTGCACTGGCTGCTCAGCCATGATCCTGCTCAACGACCCACCGCCGAGGAGCTGCTTGTCTCGGACCTGGTGCCGCCAGCTGAACTGGAGGCCAATGAATTGCAGGAAATGTTGCGCCACGCTCTTGCCAATCCACAGAGCAAAGCATACAAAAATCTCGTGGCGCGCTGTCTGCAACAGGAGAGCGACGAGGTGCTGGAGCACACCTACCATCTGAGCAGCAGTCGTGCTATGAAGGCCTGGAACTCGGCCATTGTCATCGATGACATTGTCTCACTAAATCCGCTCATTGAGTTTGTGAAGGCCAAGGTAGTCAATGTGTTCCGCAAGCATGGAGCAATCGAGGTGGACTCTCCGCTGCTGTCGCCGCTTTCCTCGCGCAACATTAGCTCCAGTGCCAGCTGCAATGCAGTGCACTTGATGACCCACTCAGGTTGTGTGGTGCTGCTGCCCTGCGATCTGCGCACGCAATTTGCCCGTCATGTCACCATGAATGGCGTGAATCTCATACGTCGCTACTGTGTAGACCGCGTTTACCGCGAGGAGCGCGTCTTTAACTTTCACCCGAAGCAGAACTACGAATGCTGCTTCGATATCGTCACGCCCAGCACCAGCAGCCATTTGGTGGACGCAGAGCTGCTCTCGCTGGCCTTTGAAATTACCTGTGAGCTGCCACAGCTGCGCGAGAGAAACATCGCCATACGCATGAACCACACGAATCTGCTACGCTCCATTCTTATATTCTGCAATGTGCCCAGATCGCAGTATGGCGCCCTATTCGAAAGCTTCATGGACTTCATCGAGGGGCGCATATCACGCTTTCAGTTTCATTCCAGCATTACGGCCATCATGGACAAATCTCGCACCTCGGCTCAGACCCTGATGGACATGCTGCTGGCAAACTTTCTGCTCACGGGCTCCAGGAGCAGCGTGGATGAGTCTGCACTCAAGTCGCTGATGCGCGGCAAGGGTGAGGCAGCTTCTCTGGCACGTGGCGCTTTGCGTGAGCTGGAAACGGTCATTGGACTAGCCTACAGCCTGGGCGTGACGGTAAGTTATTTTTTGAGTGTCGCCTATGTCGTCTAACGGAAATTTTATTTCTTACTCACAGTGTCCCATACACATTTGGGCTGGGCTGCCCATCAGCTTTGAGCGTGCCAGCAACGGCGGCATCGTCTGGCAAATGACAGCCGATCTGAAACCAAATCGTTCGGGACATCCCTCGGTGTTAGCTATCGGCGAACGCTACGATGTCATGCTGCACGAGTTTCAGAAGCAGGCGCAGAGTTTCAATGCGGCACTGCCGACGCGTGGTGTCCTAAGTGGCGCGGGCCTCACTTTTTTTTTGGATAAGCTGGTGGCTGCCGTCGGCATGGAGTATGCCAAGGACTGCCGTGCCATAGATGTTGGCATATGCGTGTGCGGTACACGGCCACCGCTCAAGGATGTTACCTACATCATGCGTTTGCTGTGGTCCGTGGGCATACGCTGCAGCATTGTGGAGGCTGCTGGCGGTTGCGGTGATGAGGCCCAGGATCTGGCACGTCTGGGTGCTCTGCATGTCATCCTGGTAGCGGAGAACGGAGCTTTGCGGGTGCGCTCGTTCGAGCGTGACCGTTTCCAGGAGCGTCACCTGACTCGCGCTGAGCTGGTCGAGTTCATACAGAAGATGCAACGCAGCGATTCGCTGAGTGGGGGAGCTGTCGGCGGAGCTGGAGACTTCTCTAGCCAGCTGTCTAACGTGAGCAGTGGCGGCGGTGGCGGACGCGGCGAAAACGGGCTCAGCCAGTCCGCGTCCAATGTGAACATCAAGAACAGTTACAGTCAACTGCCCAATGTGCAGGTGACATTCCTTACACACGACAAGCCCACGGCCAACTATCGACGGCGACTAGAGAATCAGGTGGCGCAGCAAATGAGCTCAACGCTCGCGCAGTTCATTAAGAAGGAATCGTTTGTTGTGCTGGTGGTTGAGTTGCCGCCCGCTGTTGTAAACGCCATAGTTGGTGCCATCAATCCGCGAGTGCTGCGCAAAAAAGAGACTGAACCTGAAATGACTTTTGTGATCGAAAGGTCGGAATGCTAACTAATATTTATTTATACATTTACATTTGAAATTCTTCAATACTTTTGCAGGTTTCCAAAATACAAACGATATGTATTCGAAATACACGAGGAAATTATGGACCATCTAAGTGATGCCAAGACACCAATTGTGGCCTTGTACAGCATTTCCGACTCCTACTATCGTGTTATCATCTAGACGCAATTTTTGCAGTGACTTTTACGCCAAGCGTTACATTGGAGAAATCCGAGGAGTTCTCCGTATGTTAAGTTTAGGAAAATTAATTTACTTAAGTTTCCTGCAATGATTCTACACTTAGTTTCTATAGACTGTGTTCTAAACGGCAAAGTTTACTTATTTACCAAAAACGTGTAAAGACCACACACTATTTTTATTATGTTTTAAAACGTGCCAAGCTATTTTTTTCTAAACGAAATTGATACTTTATAAATAACAATTGGAACTCTACCAAAACTATGATAATTCAATTAATGTGAAGCCTTAAATCTCGATTGAAAAAGAAATCTTATTGACATTCAAGTTATCATTGGTTACAAATGCTTAGGAAATTACAAATTTCGCAATCTCAAGTTTCCTTTACAGAGCAAGCATTCATTTTGAACGTACAAAATGGCATAAACTATACATTCAAATGTATTTTATAGAACTATTTTATATTCATAATTCATAATTATAATGTTTTGTTTAATGTACATACATGAAATTTATAACTTACAATATAATCGCATGTCTTAAAACAGTAAAACAACATAGTAACGGTTTGAGGTATTCCCAGTTCCCATATACGGCAGTCTCAGGAGCTGTTCTCGCCGGCCGCCGACTTGTTCAGAGTGCGTGCAATGCCCACCGCGGGACCCTGCAGAACTTTGCGGGAGAGCCGCATGAAACCAGAGACAGGATCACGGCCAAAGTACTTGACTTGTATCTCCTGGCCCACCTCCAAGCTGAGCGCCGAAGGATGTGCAATCTTGCGCTGATCCAGCTGCGAATTGTGCAGCAGTGCGGGCGGCATGCTGGGATATAGTATGACCATGACGCCCGTATCCCGCAGCTCGGTTATTTTGGCAGTGTATATTCCACCGAATTCCAGATCCGGCACCCGTTCCTTGTGCATGTAACCGTCGATCAGCTCTTTGGCTTCATCCAGCGCTGCCTGCGAGGGCGCGAACACTGTAAAGTTGCTGTCGTCGGAAGGGGTCAAGCTGGTGCCCGTTTCCAGATAGATGCGCTTCATATGCAGCCCGCTGGGCCCGATGAGCTGGGAGCGTTGATGCGGCTCTACGGCAAGATTCTCGCTGACTGGCCAGCAATCCTTGCGGTATTTTCTTGGAGGAAAAGCAGCAGAAGTTAGTCAAGATTTAGTTAATGATGCTAGAGGACTTACCGTGGCTCCCGAATGGTCTCACCCATGATATCAAGTATTTTCGACTTGGCATCGGTGGCCTTTTGCAGCGCCTCCATCACTACTTTGAGCGGTATGCCCGGTATCTTAAGATCCGCTTGGATGGCAGTAAATCCTTTGCGCGTGCCCGCGACTTTCATGTCCATGTCGCCCATGTAGTCCTCAATGCCCAGTATGTCGGTCAGAATGCGATAGTCCTGCATGTGCTTAGTATCATTGTTCTCGTACTTGGTGACTAGGCCAATGGCTACACCGGCGGCAGGCGCAGTTATGGGTACGCCAGCATCCATTAGCGCCAGTGAGCCGCCGCAGACGCTGGCCATGCTACTGGAGCCATTCGACTCCAGCACCTCCGATGTCAAGCGCACCGTGAATGGATAGTCATGCGGCAAAGTGGGCAGCAGCGATCGCTCGGCCAAGGCGCCATGGCCCAGCTCGCGGCGACCCAATGGTCCTATGCGACCCACCTCTCCGGTAGCGTACGGCGGGAACTCGTAGTGCAGCATAAAGTTTTTGGCTTTTAAGCCGCCGCTATCTAGCGCCGCCAGAGTGTCCAGCTTCATCGCGCTCTCCGGCGAGTCCAAGCTGACCGTGCAGAAGACCTGCGTCTGGCCACGCTGGAATAGCGCAGAGCCGTGCAGTGGCTTATACATATCCACTTGGCAGCTGATGTTGCGCAGGCTGTCGTAGCTGCGACCGTCACAACGTCGGTCGCTCTCGAAGATTAGTTCGCGAAAGATTGCCTGGCAGGCCTTGTTGAATTCCTCGCCAATGGTGCCGGGATCTGTGTCCGGATAGGAAGACCACACTTTGTCGATGACATTTGCGCGCACCTCGTTGACGGCTGTGTCCCGTGAGATTTTATCGTGCTGTGCATCCTGAAAGATTTCACGCAGCCGCATTTCGCACATGCTCCTCACCGCCTGCACCAGTTTAGGCTCCGATTCGGACAGTGCATCCACAATGCGTTTTTTGCGGCCATAGGCTTTCTGTAGACGTTCGATTTCGTGGATGATGAACTGTGCTTCACGCGTTCCCTGCTTTATGGCTTTTAGCAGATCCTGCATCAGCACCACATTGCCCTTACCCTCCAGCATAACCACGAGATTTTGCTTGGTGGCCGACACAACCAGATCCAGTTGCGAGGACTGCAGCTCACGGCGTGTGGGATTAATAAGCACCTCACCATCGCTAAGGCCAACACTGAAAAAGATTGCATACAGCGTTGAGTCATTCGTATTTGGGAGCTCTGGACTTACCGCACGGCACCAATGGGTCCGTTCCAGGGTATGTCGCTTAGAGAGAGCGCCATTGAGGCCGCATTGATGGCCAGCACGTCGGGCGAGTGCACTGCATCCATGGCCAGCATGTTGCACACCAGTTGCGTCTCGTTGCGATAGTCCTTGGCGAACAGCGGACGCAACGAGCGATCTATTAGACGCGCCGACAGTATTTCCTTCTCCGATGGTCCTAACTCGCGCCTCATAAAGTTCATTGGTATGCGACCGGAGGCTGCGTTCTTCAGCCGATAGTCCACCATCAGAGGCATAAAGTTTTGACCCGGCGTTGCTTTCGCCTTGGCCACCGCCGTGACCATGACCGCCGTGTCTCCCATTTGGCAGACGGCCGTGCCGTTAGCAAATCGAGCCAGTTTGCCCGAGCTCATGGTCATGTTCCGCCTGATAAACCAACACGTTTTATTATGAAATTGTTTCCTTGGCCAGAGGTTTTCTTACCCATTGCTGAAGCTGACCTCCACGGTGGGGACATCGCCGGTGGTGCTGCTTTGCAGGCACCGTCGGCCACTTAACCGAGCTGCAGCAATGCATCTTAAGCGATGATTTAATAATTTTAATGTTTTTCTCGTAAAAATCATAGCTTAAGGCGCGCAAGTTACCTAAAATTTGCCGGTTGTCTGCGGCTGTAACGAACCTCGTGCAATCTTCGCGCAGCACTGAACTTAAAAGAATGTAAACTGCTTATATGCAAAAAAAAAATGCCCAAACAAACGTTAACACATTAAAAAATATTTAAAATTATGTTTTAATTAAACAGCTCGTATTCATTTTGATTATTTCTCCTGATTTTTATATGTTACTAACTTTTGTGACGTCACATGTAGTGATAACGCCATTGACCAGAATCATTTAACATACCTACTTGAGTATTTAACAGAAACAGTCTCTGCTAAATGAACAGTTGTGACAACATTTATCGAAATGCAGCGATGTGAAGCGAATCGGTATGTTACGAATTCAATGTAAGCTGTAGAATTACAGGATGTTAATTGCTAAGCCTGTTAACTAACAGCATTTGTGTTACGAACGGACGTGGGTGTATACCTCTTTTGCTAGCGCGGACGCATTAATTATTAAAAAAATTCTCGTTAATTAATACGCGTGCGGTTCGCAACTAATGCAAATAAAACGTGCGTGCTGTGCAGGCCAATTAATACAAGTGCTTTAAATATTTGGCATTCTGTGTTCGATCGTCGCGCTCTTGCTCTTTCGCGTGTGTTTGTGTGTGTTTGCTGCGCGCAAGTGTTTGTGCTGTGTGCATGTGCTTGTAAGTGTGCGTTTTGTTGGCCAAAAGCAAAACGCAAAGAGAGCCGCAAAGCAGCAGCAGTAGCAACAAAAATAAGAAAACCCAAAATCGACAAATGCGGTCAAATTGAAAAGAAAAACAACAAATACAGTATTGGTGTCGGGCAACAACAATAACATCAGAAGCAGTTTCAGCAGCAGCTGAAACGCAACGCAAAGCAAACCAAAGCAAAAGCAAACCCAAAAACCAAACGCAAAACTTGCCGAGAAAGCGTGCCGCCTGTGCCGACGTCAACGTACTAAAGCGTTGACGCCGCTGCCGCTGTCGACATCGTCGTGTGTGTGTGAAAAGCCGGAAAATTGCTTCTCTAGGCGTTGTCGCCGTATTCGTTGCAAAGAACATATCCAGCGCGTCACTTTAATTTGTTTATGCCGATCTGCATCTGTCTCTGTTTCTGTCGCAGTCTCTACCTCTGCCGATGCCCTTGCGCCTGTTCTGCGAATTGAACAATTCGGCTTATCAACGGCGCCCCCTTATCAGTCATAACTGAATTTTTGCGAAAAATAAAGTAGAAAAATACCAAAACCCACATACTTATACTCATGCACTAAGCACAACGGAAACAAGGCGAACAGACAAGGTAAATTTTTTCCCATCTAAGCCCATTCTCCAACGAACCCAACTAAACCAACAACAATACCAAAAGAGTCAGCTGCACCCATTTGGTGGCTGCCGCCTTTTAATTGTCACACCTCATTAGCGGGTCAGCGTTGCTGGCTGCATAAGTGCTTTAAAGTATTTACTGTAATTTACATGCGGCGTGTCCCGTTCGGCGCCACGACGCTCGAACGCGTCGATGGACAACGCAATTTCATTAAGTTAATCGATGCGCCTTTGATGCTGTTGCCGTTGCACGCACATTGAGTGCTTTATGGCCTGCCACAGCCTCTCGCCTGTCCATCCGTCCGTCTGTTCGTTTTAGCGCCAACTGCCTGCTTCGTCGAGAGTGAAAGCATCCGCGTTTGCACCGTCATCGTTGGCACAGACGCGGGCATTCTTATCACTGCTGTTCTTCATGTTATCTACATGGCCTGCGCAACCTCTTCTGTGCCTCTCCCACAGTTGAAGAAAAGAACAGACAATAAACAAAACACATAAACTCATTATGCTATGCGCACTTCCGGCCGTTGTCTGTTTGCGCTCAGCGCTGTCATTGTTCTGTCTGTTGCACGGCTGCTAATCGATAAAGCTCGCATACATATAGAAATCGCTATGCACAGATCCAAAATATTGATTTCCCATTAGCAAATGACTATTCAGCGAAATACGAAAAATGCCTGACGAAAAAATCAAGATTATTTTATAATAGCCAGCCGAACAATTTATCAACATAATCTATTTTGCTAAGTTATTAACTTATATGCGCGCCAATGAATAATATCAAAATAATTTATTCATATTTTGAATAACACTGCAAACTATTGGAGCAATGAATATTTGTTTCATGTGTTTCCAGATATTTAATTATTTGCAAAAATATTTGAATAAAAAGTACCTCAACATAGTATAAACATAAAATGTTTTTAGATATGTTTGCAATAATGGAAATATTTTTATTTTTTGTGTCATCAAAGGCTTTAGGCTTTATATATGTACTTATTTATATTGGGTACAAATATAAATACGAATGTAGTGCGACATGCGATATATTTGGGAAATTGTTTGAACAACTCGCGCAAAGTGCTCGATATTTATTTATTTGCTGTTGCGTTGCGTTGCGCTGCTTTGTTATCTTCTTTGCATTTGCTTTTGTTGTATGTCATTGTAAGTGACACTGATTGCCGATTGCCAGACGGGCTGCATAATTAGTGAGCGCTTAGCATTTGCTGATAGCGTCAGCCGCTTCCGCTTAATCACTCATCAACAGCAGCAGCAGCAGCAACAACAACAACAACGGTCGGTCGATGTTCCGTTTTCAATTTGAAGAACCAACTGTGACCCGACGGTATCAACCATTAGCGATTGGCCAGTGGGCTGGGCCCAGAGTCAGCCAAGAGTTGGCCACATGTGGTGCCAATGGCGGGTCCTTCGTCATCCCATTGTTATTGCCAGCGAAGGCGATCCTAGGCTAAAGACAGAGTATTTTTGTGGCACCATAAAAAGCATTCAAGTGCCGTCCGTTTGCGTCACACTTGCGGAATACACTTGCACACAAAAGAAGGAAAACATGATGTGTATATTGTCTGACTGCAAAGACAATAAACCATCAATGAGCTGGGCGGGTGGGACGACCCAGCCCCAAAACAAATAAAACTCAATCGAATATTATTATCAACAAGGACAACGACGACGACGCGCCCCAGAACTGAACCCGAACCCATTCGTGTTGGGCTTAGCCGCGGCAATTGGGGATTGGCCACATGCTGCTCATCGTTTGCACGCGTCATGGCTGCCCGGCATTCCGAACATACATACATACATAACTTGCACCCAGTTCCAGTCCCATTCCCATTCCCATTCTTCGTATTCGCATTCCCATTCCCATTTCCATTTCTATTCCCATTCCAAGTAGTGTTTCCAATCCCAGACCTGTTTCGTCATTGGCTTTGGCTCTAATTTGGCGCGACTTTGACACTTGTTAGCCAATATGTTTTCGGCGTTGTTAATGGCCAAACGGAATTGATATTAATTGCCGCACGCCCTTACATTTCCCCACCCACTCACACACACAAACGCTGCTCAATAGTGGGCGTGGCAGCGCTGAATTGCCGCGCTAAGCGCTTGTCCATTAGGCGGCCACAAAAATCGCATGAAAATCAGCTTAACTCATTTTTGCGGCAACAGCTAGAAAACCAAAAAAGGCAACGGCTTAAAGGCTTTACGCCCATTGTTTTGCGGTCGACTTTCTAATACCCTACTCCACAGTTTTTAATTAATTTGCGCTTACCCCTGAATGGATTAACGAGTACAGCTACCTGAAACCCTTCACTTGAGCTCCTACAGCATGCATATACATATACGTATATGTACAATGCATATGAATGTACCTAATATAATTGCCTATATACATAGCTTTAACTTTGTCTGTATGCGTGTGTATTCGTACTTATCCGTTGCCAGTCGCCTTGGCAGCGCATTGTGACTTTCAATTTAATTAATCCTTGCTATTGGCCTCGTGCAACCCCTGAGAAATTGATCTTATTACAGTTTTTGTATGAGCCTGTGATTGACTTGGGCATTTTTAGTTGAAGTGCTGATTGTCGTCTCATCTTCGTTTTCTGGGAACAAACAAATTTGGGCGTACACACGTTCTATGAACTGAATTCAATTAGGAGCTGGCAAAGTTGAATTTGAAATGTAAGATAACTTTATAGCTAATAAATGGGCCTGCCAAATATTGATTTTAGTTGAGAGCAGAAAAATATATACAATGTATTCAATTACTTGGAATTAAAAGGCATCAACTATAATACAGTTATCACATAATTCTAAATGAAAATTTATTTACGGAAAATACATTATGTTGTAAATATAACTTTCAACAATAATCTGAATTAAACAAAACATGTTTTTCAATTCCCATTGCCCAAAAGAAGCCCTTCGATTCTATCGTTATAAAGTCAGCGCTCAATTTGCAACATAATCTTTGTATACATTTTGTGTTCACTAAGAAAATCTCCAATCAGCAAGAGCAATAAATTCGTTTGAATCCCATTTAATCCCAAGCAATAAACATTGTGCTAGAGACTAAAGTGTGTTTTCAACGTTGAACAGCGGATGAATTAATATTTAAGTTGCCATTCAGTTGAGTAGCTCTCGAGTAAATCAACTAAAGGAATATTCTGTAGTCGCCGGCTTATTTCAGGACGCTAACTACATACATACAAAGTCCTTGGCTACCTGTTTCGTTTAGCCAGCCATCATTTTGATAAGAAGTTTTAGCTAATCAACTGGGTGGGTCCCGCGCAGCCGAGGCTGGGGCGGGCAACTGTCTGTAATGACCTTGATAAACTTTTGCGTTTCAGTTTGTCAGTGGGTTTCTTTGCTTTCTTAGGACGTGTTCGTTTTGTTTGGCTTTCGGCCATTCTTTTCTTTTTATTTTTATTTTTTTGTTATTGTTCTCGGCGTATATATTTGAAAAACGTTTTACGTGCTACCTCGTAAATGTATCTTTTACCTTTACCTATGCACAAGCATGCAGGAATGTATTTCAAGGAAACAAATGAAATGAGTGAAAATGCTTGAGGCGCAGTTGACACACGCTCGGTTCATAGAGACTTTAACTAAAATTGTAACTGTTCTTTACAGTGTTTACTTAAGTTAAAAAATGTTTAGCTAGTATATACGTAATTTTTTTAGACTTTTATACAGGGTATTCAGAAAGTTTTTATATTGTTCTGTTTTTAAAATTTTTATCGGTTGTTTGCCAGTTTAGGTCGACTGGCTTTTGTTCTGCCATTTTTTGCAGCTTTTCACTCAATTTTGATTAAAGACAAACCCTCGTCCCGTTTGGCGTTGCTCTGACTGAGTGTTATTGCCATTTTGACACGTCAACCTTTAAACCTGGCCCGTTTGTGCCTTACCTGTGCGAAGCACAAATTGAATTTTACTGTTGTAGTGTCAACAAGCAAATGGTAAATGTCTGTTCTACCCCACATAAATACATACAGTTGTGCAAAAAATAATAGTAGTGACGCACTTCACCACTTTCAAAACTGGATTTGAAACCCTTCCAGTTTTCCAAATTTTACAAACGATAC